>PNEQ01002261.1:42659-56734 GCA_003012365.1 Medauroidea extradentata | reverse complement strand
TGGAGAGACTGTTTGTGCTTCTAGAGTTTTTTTTTGTTTGTTTCATCTGAACATTGTAAAATGGTGGCGGGAAATACGGGGGTTCTTTTTGGATAAGTGTATGCAGTCATGGCATAGCACTGGTAGAATCGCAGGCAACGAACGTTTCATCATCACCTTGTTCTTCTTTTTTTTTACTCGCGCTCTGACATGGTAACGCCGGACAGCTGACGGGTTTATTTGTGATGTGTAAATAACCGCCTTTTGTAAACATCTGTCAAAGTTAAACAAAAAATAAATCAACAGTTGACTGAGTGAGTTGTTATTAATGAAGTCACGATGATTGGTTAACCTTGAAATTAAATCAAACTGAGCTATCCGGAGCACGCGCAAATTTAACATAACCTCAACACCAACTGCAGTAGACCAGAACAGCAATAGTCCAAATAGCAACACACAGAAGACGCAGAAGGGACGCGTCACAGTACATTCCTTCATATTTGTACAACAGGGTATGATGAACCAGTCAAAGCCGACGTCCATCAGTAAACGTTCAAAAAGCCTTGACCAAGGGAAGAACTTCTCCCGCTCCTCCTCAATTTTACGACATCGGGACGATAATCACAGCAAGGTGATAAACCCTCAACCTAAAGTGGACGGGAAGACTCATCAAGTAACTCCACTGATTGTCGTGGAAAGCCACTCACTCGCAGAGCAACATGTTAGATGTTACTTAATCCAAAAGCTTAGTGGGCTACTCGGGCCGCGGCTTGCAATACTCCCGCATGCCTCTGACAACTCCTTGACTCCGTCGAACCCTTCAGTCCAATAGAACCACACTCTGGCCTCTCGAGTCCTCAATGTTTACTCGTTCGCGTCTGACCTAAGAGTGGCCGCCCTCCGCAGGCATTGCTAGTCCGCTGCTCGTTTCACTCGTGCCCCTACCGTCCGCCTTCGGAACTAGGCCTCCCCCTCTCCTCCAGGCCAGTGGAGAAGTAGGACCGGCAGGAAAGGGGAAGACATAGCGCCGTCAACCGGGGCAACCCTGTTCGCTAAACAGCCTACCAGACCAGGCAATATAGGAGAGGAAAAGGAAAAGCAGACTCTCAAACAAAACCCCAAAACTCAGAACCCCCTAAAAAAACTAATTGAAACTTAAAAAACTAAAAACCCACTCCTAAGCCCTACAAGTCTGCTCAATGTCAAGAGTTTTTTTTGTGTAATTTCAATATTTCATTTCAAAATCTAGTACCCATTTAATTATTATTTATCTTTCATGCTTAGTTATTTTGCATGTTCTGTAATGCCAAGCAAATTAATTTTGCTGCCCTAAATACATCAAAGCCAATAGCTGTTTACTGAAAAAGTACTGGATGTTATAAGACATTTACATGTTTTCTTTGTGTGTAGGGAGCTGGCATGATGAAATGTGGCCTGATAACTGGACTGCTGTGACAAAAGATGGAATGCTGTCTGCACAGTTTGAACAGACTCTGCTGGTTACAGAAACCGGCTGTGACATTCTCACTCGGAGGCAGGCTAATAATGGTCTTCCTTACTTCATGGACACAGCTGTATAATATATGCACTCTATCATTACTTTGGACAAGTGTGTTCTTGCTCACTTGCGTGTTCAGTGCAGTGTCTGTGTTAATGACTTACATTTGAAAAAAAAAATATATTAACTATTGAAAAGCACCCAACATCGAAAAAAGTGACTATGGTGGTGTTTTGTTTAATTCTCAATCAGCCATGCAGTTGACACCTTCCCTCCTGTTTGTGAATTTCACAATGCAAGCTTGGTGTTTAACTATAATGAAAAAATGGTTTGATAAGATTTGAAAGGGAACGGTACAGTATAATGATGGGTAATTGTTGTCAGCGGGTAATAAAATCCTCTGGTGACGACTGCTGTGTTGGAATATTTTTAATACGTATCAATTTGTACTAGGACCTGGAGTTTAAAATAATGTACCACAGCTTGTACAAACTTAGTGTTCTTACGTGGAATATATTTTGTTCTAAAGTTGCTTATTTCATGTTGTTTAATGTTACGAGAATATGAACACAATGTGTATGAATGTATTAATTGGCATTTTGTAATTATTTAAAATTTAATATACATTATAGAGTTTTGAACTTGTCCAGTTTTCAACTTTATTTCTGCTTATTTAAATTTGAAGGCCATGTTGCTGTCAAATAATAAACTTTTTTGGTGCCTCAAAGTAGGTAATGTTTATTGAAGTGTGGACTTATAAAATTATTATACTAAGTGAATAATTCAAAATTGTGTACATTAATTTTTTTGTGTGGCCCTCTATAGCTTTACTGTAGATCTTGAAGTTGGAAATACAATTTTAATTTTCACTGTTAAATAATTTTTGTTTACCAATCATTGATTTTTTTTTTTTTAAATTACATAATACATATTACAATATTGGTACAGATTTATTACACAGTTTGATTTTTCAGGAAAATATGAGGATTTCTGTACTGGTCTATACCTTTTCTTTTCTATTTTGCCCCCTTTATCATTACGTACAAAGTAAGTTGATGATTATATGTTGCACACATGCTACTGCATTGTTTTAGTTCACTTATACATAGTTTGCAGGGATTCTACGTGATGTCAAAGACAAAGGTTTACGTATCATATTTGCCGGCATATAGGACGACCCCGCACATAAGACGAGTCATGGATTTGAAGGTACAAAATCTTGGAAAAAAGTAAATTATTTATTTTGGAATTCCAGACAGAAAAATATTTCTTTTCCTTTGCCAGAACCATTAAAAATTTAGTTTTAATATTTTTAATGCATTTATTACCGTATTTGCCGGCATACAAGACGACAATTTTTACATATTTTTGGCCCTCAAAAATTGCTACTCGTCTGATAAGAGGATGCAAAAATTTTTGGTAGCCAAAAATCATTTGAAAGCTAAGCTGTAAGCTGTGGAGTTGTATGATGTTTCAAGGAATTGCGTTTTTCGTCACAAATGAAAACGAGTGCCCCGTTTACTTTAATAAAATTTACGGAACGAAATTTTGATGAGCGTCATTCATAATAAAGGACACTTCCTCGCAGCGAAACGGCGATCGATGCGAGCGCGTACCGAGATACTTTGTCTCGCCAGCCTACAACTCTCGGGAGGAGAAAACGAGGATCTAGGTCCGCATGCTTTCATCCTTTGTCTCGCAAGCACAAGACTCTCGGGCGGAAAAAACAAGGATCTAGATACCGTACCACACATTCATGTGTCTACCGTCTAGTACTAGGCTGGCGGACAACAGAGCTCAGGAATGCGATGACCTTGCAAGCAGCTGTTGTTGACCGGCGTTGCCACGTAGTGCACGGTGTACCTCTGTCCGGCGTTGCTAATTCGTGCACACGTGCCGGCAAAGGAAGATATCGCCGGCCGCCGCCGCAGATGTGCCAACTACTACGGATTATCCGTAGTTTATACGAATTACGATGGTTTACTACGGATCGGCCATATTGGAAACTTATCCATGTTGCCATATTTTAACGAACGTATGTTGATGTGAATGTTTAAATTCGAGTATGAGTTTGAAAGAGAAGAGTGTTGAGAAATATTGTTCAGAATATTCACTGTTGTGGACACGTTTAAGTGCTTCAAATGTATCTCAACAACACGTGTTTTGTGAATCGTGCAGTTGTGACTTCAGTGTAAACACGGTGGCAAAGATGCCGCCGTCAATACAGTTACGGTAAAAACACGTCAAGCATTTTCGAAGTTAGAAATTTCGTGGATTAAATATATTATAATTAAGTGATGCTGTAGATGCAACAACAAATGCTGAAGTTACCGACGAACAGGTAATGTAATTGTGTATAGGCCTACACATTTAAAGGCAGTGCTGGAATCGCCGTAAGAAATAACCGTAAAAATTGAACACACACTTTTCAGAGATGCATGCTATAACATACCGTACCGCTGCTTAGCCGCCGTAAGAGGGATGGAAACCTGTCAATTTCTTACGGTGCGGTTACGGTTATTTCTATACGGCTGCTTTATTGTCAATGTAGCTCGGGCTTAATATAATACATTCACTATGGAAAAATACTGAAAAATACGGATTTTTCGCGAAATTACTACTGAAAGCTTTGGTAAATGGTTGGCACCTCTGCCGCCGTGCATTTCCTTGGCTCTTGGACGTGCGGAGGGCAGTAGTAGCCAATGTTATTCGTTTATGCATCTGTTATGATGTTTAAATACCGGTAATAAATGCATTGAAAATATATAAACAAAGTTTTTAATGTTTCAGGCAAAGGAAAAAAATATTTTTCTGTCAGGAATTTCAAAATTACAGTAGTAATTTACTTTTTTCAAGATTTTGTACCTTCAAAACCATGACTCGTCTTATATGCGGGGTCGTCCTATATGCTGACAAATACGGTACCATTATATAAACATCATAGGAGATAGATAAACCAATAACATTGGCTACTACTGCCCTCTGGGCACCCAAGACCCAAAGAAATGCATGGCGGCGGCCGGCGGCGACATGAGTTGCCTGCAGCTGGGCACGACTTGGCAACGCCGGACTGAGGAACACAGCGTGCTACATGGCAATGTCGGGCTACAACAGCTGCTTGCAAGGTCATCGCATTCCTGTGCGCTGTTGTCGCCAGCCAGCCAACACTAGTGGTATGGTACCTAGATCCTCGTTTTTCTCCACCCGAGAGTTCTGTGCTGGCGAGACAGGATTTAAGCATGCGGACCTAGATCCTAGTTTTCTCTGCCCGAGAATTTTGGGCTGACGAGACAAAGGATCTAAGGACGCGCTTCAGCTGCATCGCCAAGCGACGCACACTTTGCAGCGAGGTAAAAGTGGTCTTGGTTAAACTCATTAAAATTTTGTACTGTAAATTTTGTTAAAAAAGACAGGGCACTTGTTTTTGTTTGTGATGAAAAATGCAATTCCTTTAAACATCATACAACTCCACAGCTGACAGCTTAACTTTCAAACTATTTTTAGGTTACCAAAATTTTTTACACCTTCATGTAGAACGAGTAGCAATTTTTGAAGGCCAAAAATATGTAAAAATTGTTGTCTTATATGCCGGCAAATACGGTATTTGTATTGAGCACTCCAGTCACTAAGACATGCATGAACTTTAATTTTAGAAACTCGAGCTTTAGGTAACTAGGCTCTGCACCAAAAATAATGCATACATGAAACAACAATGTAAATCAGACCATAAGAGTATGGAAGCTAGATGACCAACATGATTAGCTCTATCCATAGCTGCCAACTCTTACGATATTCCCATACAATGTACAATTTTGTGCACTATTGTACAGTTGTATGATTCATGTGAATTATTGTACGATTTTCAAGCTTTCCAATTTTTTTCCCCCTCGTTTGATTTATTCATAAAGAAATCTGGTGCTGAAATCCCATAATTTTGGTACCGAACATGTATGTAGATCTGACTTAGTGTCGCGTATAATAAAGAAAACTGTAATATTGTAGTTTCAGGAACTAGCGTGCTTTATTTATAGCCATTGTACTATATTATTCACTACAGAGTTCCGTATTATTCACGCATCGTACGAACGTAACCCAAACACACCCGATCAATTGCAGTTGTCTTCCTGGCTAAATGGCTGTTGTGACTCGTGCAAACAAAAGTCACGAGACTGTTTTAATTTGAAGTGGCTTTCCAATTTACCGTTTCCATGTAGTAATTGCTCAAGAACACGCATCAAATTTTGTGAACTGAAAGAAACTGCGTTTAGTTCTTATTTTTCCAGAAAATATTGAAGCGCACGTCATAGCTGCATAGTGTTTGTAAACATGATTTTTGACTGCATATTTTTGTGCCGGTAATTATATCGACTTCGCATATTGAATAGTCGTTAAACGTAGGAATATTGCAACTTTCGTATCTGGGAAATACAACTTTGCAGTTTTTACAATGACTGTTTTATACAGTTGCCGTGCCGTGCGGATGTAAAAACTGTTCAAACATTTAGAGCATGTGGTATTAATATTGTATAAGAGATTAAATACTCTCACATCTGCACGTTCAACAATGTACAATTTATTTCTCAAATCCACAGCATTTGTAGAGTTGGAGAGCTGTGGCTAGATGTGCCAAGTGTGATTAAATTGACTAATTTGCACTCTTTTTTTTTTTAAGAATTTTTCGTGCATTTATGGAACTGTGAAAGATACCGTAATTAAAATGATGTGCTTCCAGAAATCGTAACGTAGGGGCCTATCTATTGATGTATTAAAATTGGTGAAGTTTGTAAACTTGCAGAAACCAAAACTACCTCTTATTAGGTTTGTTTAGATTTGTATGAATATTAAAATTATCAGCAGTACTTATGATGGTACAACAAAGTGAGCCTGCTGTGAAATACGTTCAGTAATTTCCCTGTTAAGTTATTTTTCTTTATACAGTGAACCCTCGATAACTCGGACTAAAAGGGGGAAGAAGCTGTCCGAGTTACGATTTGCCCGTGTTATCGAGGGGTGTCCGGGGAGGTGGGGTAATCAGTCATTAATCACAAGAAACGCGAAGAAATTAGTACGCTATTATTTCTACAAGCAAAAGAGGCTGCAATAAATACTGTTTTGTACGTAACTATCGTATCAAGTTACGGGAGGGCCGCCATGCAGTGGAAAAATTAACGTAAAGTGGAAGACTATAAAAGAATGTCAAACAATGTGGGCAGTCAGATGTTTATTTATTTTTTTATGCTGCTACATCTGGCTGATCCTTTTTTTTTATATCTGTGCTAGAAGCTGGCACCAGGCACCCTTTATATCACATAAAAGTTTTCGTCTTGCTGGCGACAGCCAATGTGCGTGCAGGTGTGAGAGAGATAAGAAATGATCGTTGGAGATAAGCTAGGGAGGTTGCGAGCGGAAGTAGTCAAGGTGAACCGGTAGTGTCTCATCACAACAGCAATACAAACGCCGCAGGTGACCACACGCATCTCACACAAGATGTTTACATTGAAAAATACCTTACGTCCGTATGTCACAGCGTAGGGGCAGCAGCCAACTGCTAGCCTAATAGTTACTCTACTCTACTACAAAGTTACAAAGGTATTAAAATAATTTTCCTCATATACATGAATAAAAACGGTACTGTAATTAACCATCCTTCTGGGTCACTATACATTATGTGAACATATTTTAACACTAATTTTAAAATTTAATTTTATGTATGTAAATTGCATTATAGAACACATAATTTACAACTTTATTCTTACACAAATTGTCATATTATAAAGCAATAAAATTTTAATCATGTTCTACAGAGTTACCGTATTTTCTCGCGTAATCGCACCATATTTTTGACCAAATTTGAGGCCCAAAAAATGGGGTGGCCATTATAAGGGGTTTTCAAAAAAAATTACCTTCAAATTTTTTTTATGTAGAATATAACAAATGTAGTTTTTTTTTTTTTTTATATTTACTCGTTCATAACGTGACCATTTCTTCTAAAATAAAGAAAAAGATTTTGTCGGTGTAAAGTAAACACTGAAAAATTAAAAGACTACAAAATCTAGTTAATCCATTCATGTGCGTCACTTAATGAAAATCATTAAAAATTATCCCGCATAAGACGTTTACATTTTACGGTCCATTACACATACGCTATTATTTCCAGTGAAGGTAGTTTATAAACAAATCCGATTCACGCTTAGAACGTTACAACTCTCCAGATGCCACTACATTATCAACAGAGCATCTTCAACCAGCGAGCGTGACTCATCGTGTCCGGTTTGGGCATGGATGTTGTGATGTTCTTTCACCACCCACATCGGCTCTTGAAAACATCGTTGTTAAAGGGGCGTAAAACCCTCAGCTTGAGCACTTTGGCGAGAATTCTGATTATGTTGTCACGTCAAACCACCAGAGAAAAGCACCTTACGTTTAATTGATTTTAGATGTACGCTGCCAACATAAAAATTCTGGGGAAAATTTTTCTATGGGGAACATATAATTTGTTGCATGGAGAAAATAAAAAAGTAGCAGAGCAATCAATACGTAAAAGTTAAATAAAGCATGTTACAATAACAAAACACAATAGTTATACAAAAATAACATCAAAATATGTGTTACTTTCATCTCATACCGCTAGGTTATTTTTCACTAACTTTCTCTTAGTGTTTGCATAGAGCTGTACGGTATTGGTCTCTAAGGTATTTGGCCTTGCAAAAGTTTGTGATTATAGTGTTGTAGTAGATTCAGTAAAAAGCATTACTTTTTTTTGTAAATAAGGTATGCAGTTTGATTACTAAGAGGACTGGGCACTAAGCCATCGGACGGTGTTGTGGCATGTCGTGCAAAAACATTTTTAAGTGAAACCACTGAACTTATTCTTATTGTTGTCACCTATGAAAAGAAAAAAAACACATGCACACACACATACACAGATATACACACACAGTGTTATTTTCTGTACCTTTTACCTGTTGTTAGTGTTGATATTTTTTGCTGTTTACATTTGAAGAGTCCACTGCAAAAGTGATGGATGTCACTTTTACACCCAAAATGAGTTATGAATAGAAATACGAAGCACTATGGATGTAGAAACTTACAACAGAATTTAAGAGCATAAACGCTAACTGTTAATGAGTAACAGCAGTTATCATTTCAACGTACAGTCAACTCCCGAGTTAACGACCCTTCACGGTTTCCGAGAATTGGTAGTTATTTTGGAGGGGTCGTTATTAGAATTTTTCCAAATTTTTGGCATCCCTGACATCTAAAATGTCTACATTTACCATTTTTTATCATTGAATCGGTGTTCATTTGTCTTTGCCGCAAAAATTAAGTTTTTTCTAAAATTATACCCATTTATTTTGAAAAGTAAACGCGTTATTTTTAAGAGTATGTCATTGAAGTGGATATACGACCTTTGTTTACTTTTACATAAATCATAAACATTGCCGAAAACGTAAATTCTTGCACCCGCAACGTCCATTTTGGGATGTCATTTTCAAGAATGCTGCCTTAAAGTTTATTGAAATAGTAATATTTTTTAGTAGAGTGAAGTATTTTGAATAAATAAGATACACTGGAAGTGGATATATGACCTTTCTTTGGCTCGAAATTAGGCAAAACCGTTGCCGGCAATATAGATCCTTGCGCCCGCAATAATCGTTTTTGTAAGTTATTTGCAAGAATACAGGAACAAGGTTTATTGAAATAGTAATATTTTTCGGGAGAGTGAAGTGTTTTGAACAAATTCATACAATGACGCGGATATATAACCTTTCTTTGGCTCAAAATTAAGCAAAAACTTCGCCAGCAATATAGATTCTTGCGCCCGCAACGACCATTTTCGGAAGTTATTTGTAAGAATACTGCAACAAAGTTTATTGAAATACTAGTAATATGTTTCAGTAGAGTTAAGTATTTTGAACAAATTGATAAAATGGACGCGGATATACGACCTTTCTTTAGCTCAAAATTAAGCAAAAATGCAGCCGGCAATACAGGTTCTTGCGTCCGCAACGACAGTTTTTTGGAAGTTATCTGCAAGAAAGCCGCAGTAAAGTTTATTAAAGTAGTAATATTTTTCAATTGAATGGCGTATTTTGAATAAATGATACTCTGGACGTGCATATATGACCTTTCTGTAGCTCAACATCAAGCATTAATTCATGATTATTAAACATGAAAATCGTCAGCAACGTAAATTTAGTGCCAGCAATGTCGGCGTTTCGAAACTATTTTCAATGTACTATCGCAATGTTGTAGATTGAATTAATTTCAATAGACATGTATGTCATGGTTGACATCTAAGACTTTTCCTCGACATATTAGGCCCAAACATACATTTTGAGAAAGCTGTTTGCATCCTGTCGTTTCAGAAGAAAGGAGGCCAGAGCACTAACAAAAAGTAAGTCTAAATTTGAGATTTTTTTTAAAGTTGCTGCCAAGTGAAGTCTTATCAAAACAATAACATTTATGAAATAAATTAAAATAATTTTTTTAAATTACTTACATTAAGCATCTGGGAAGAAGGCATACGATACAATACAATGTTTACAAGACTGCTTATATTGATAGCAAGTGTTAAGTGAATTATGGACCCATTTCTTTGCCTGTTGACAAATGTGCGGAATATTTCATGGCTAAATAATCTCAAATGGATGAGATGTACTCGTTGCAGTATTATATCACATTTATTATACCGTATTTACGCGCACATTGGCCCCCCCCTAAGTTTTGAAACTAAAATTTGGAAAAGCTAATATATCGCACATTGGCCCCCTGTGTATTTCACGAGAAATGAGAATGCTGATGTCTGGCAACCATGTACCGCATGCTGTCATATGAGTTTATTTTGTGTATCGTATTCGCTCATTTACCCCACGCAACTTTTTTCCTCCAAAAAATTCGGATTATAAAAACTGGGGTGCGCGGCTTCTATGGATAGTTAGTATTTGAAGTCAGCGTGATACGTGGTTAGATAACTGGCATGCGTGGAGACTTGACAACAGCACGGTAGGTTTGGCACACATGCACACACCCGGAGGACTGTTGAGCTGGAGGCGCGATCAATAACTAGTCACATGTTTAGACAGCATTGTTCTCAGTTCGTAGCAAATAAGTGTTTTTGTAGTGACTCTGTAACGTTAGTATTTTGATAGTTCTTTGAGAAATCTAAATGTTAAAACGACAATTGAGGTTGTTTACAGTGAGTGAGAAGCTAAAAGTAATTAAGGAAGCAGAAGAAATAGGAAATTGCGCAGTACGTCATAAATACATCACAGCGTCGTGTGTTAGAGATTGGCACAAAATGAAGAACAAGTTACAGGATACTGTAGCAACGTCAAAAAGTTCGTCGTGACTAAACATTTTGGTCTACTTAGGTCGGATAATGCAGGTAATTTTATTTTGCTTCGCGTGTTTAGTGTTGTATCACACTTTGCACACCTCATGTACTTTGTTCGCGCTTTCGTTGCCACGTGTGTACTCTCGTACGGGAGTAGTGAATTTTATATTACACCAATTTACACTACTAATTGATCATTTCCTTGGTTTTTGGACTCGTCTTTTCGCGTTTCAACAAATTCATTCGCACGGAAGCCATGCAAACATGTTTACATTTGATAACATGGGACGGCCGGTCACTCGACACCGCGCGGTCTGGCGGCCTATGGCCCGTCCGACCCGTGCTCTTCAACAACTGATGATACACATAAGTGATTCGTTTTTCTTACCTATTGAATTTGTTTGTATAAAATTAGTTATTGTAAAACAATGAACCATGTTATGTGCTAGCAAATTTAAGATTTTTTAAAATTTTTCCAAAAAAATTTTTTTTGGATTGAGTGATACTTCATAACTACAAAATTTTTTTCTTTCATACAGAGAACGTAAATAGAAATAGTACAGCATAAAAACATACATACCTAATGTTGACTACATTTTTCTTAAAACAATTTTTTTTTCAACATTGCGCACATAGGCCTCCCCTCCCTTTTTTTAAAGTCAACATTTTGGAAAAAATAGGGAGCCTATGTGCGCGTAAATACGGTAACTACCTGCCAGGAAGCAGTGGTTGCATTTTGTATCATCATTTTACTATGTTAAAACGACCATATTTAATTTAGTGTATTTCTAATATTTTGTGTATATTTATGTGCTATATAATTTGATGAACTTTCTGTAATGTATTAGTGTCAGTGAACAGATTTTTTTTGCATTGATGATGTATGATATGAGGCAAGTATAAAGGGGTGGGGGCAAATGGGAGATATCCAGGGAAATACCAAGACCAATGGCATCATCCAGCACAATTCCCATACGCGAAAATTATTGTTGACCTTGCTGGGAGTAGAACCCGGATTAGTGGAGGACAACCCCCCCTACTACTGCGCCAACAGTGGCCACTTTAATGTATTACTGGTACAGCATGTTAGCATCATTGTAACACCTCAGAATAAAGTGCATATCCTCATATGTGTCTGTTTGTGATTCGGTAAAAAAATGCACTACTATGTGTGGGACTCAGCTCTGGGACCCTGGCTTGGGAAGGTCGTGTTGTTTATAAGCAGGCTTAGATGTCAGGGCGAGGTCTGTTACTGGCAATGTGTTAGATCTAGCTGGGAACATTTCTTGCCGACAACATCCCTCATTCCGACAAAACCTGCTTCCATACAACCCCACGTTCCCTCACGGCCAGGGTCCCAGACCTGAGTCCCGTACAGTAGATTTATAGAATATTTTCTTCTTGAGTATTTTGTAATTTTATCCCTGTTTACAGTTATTTGGATTTATTTTGAAGTTTGATCATCATTCAGTTTATTAATACCGGAAAACTCTACTTTATAAACCATTTAAAGCAATCTGACTAGGACACATGACAGTAATTCACTTTTCAGTTTATTAATGACAGGAAAAACTTACTGTACCACTGAAAACAATCTGACCAGCAGATATAGTCAGTAATTAATTTATAAACAGATTTATTGTTTGCAATTCTGTTGATATGCTTTTTACCTCCATGTGCACTGGAATATTATAATATACTGCCACTGAAAGTGGCACGGTTAAACTTGAGAAGATTGCTTCTTTCTTACATGCAGCAAGCTTGAGAGTAAGATCACCTAGCAATTTGATAATCCAAAGAGATTGATGGCCAAACTACTAATCTGGTGTACAAAGAGGTCTTTCAAAAAGTGAATATTAACTGCTATGAGTACTACACATAGCAAATCAGCAGGTGAAATGCTATTCTTACATACACACTGATTTAGAGTTATGCCATATCAGTATTTGTTAATATTTTACAGTATGTATGTCAACAAAAAATTAAAACCTCTGTCAAATACTAACAAAAAAACTTTTTTCATAAAATGGTTTCTTCAAAAGCAAATGCAACACACAAGCTGTGGCTTTAACCAATTACATTTAGTAAAATCTTTAGGATTTAAAATGGTTTGTTGGTGGTAGCATCATGAAGAAGGTCTAGAGTGCGAGAAAACTCTCTATAGTTGAACTCGACTCTCATCCCCCGTACAGTAGCAAAACATTTGGTTAGAACTTGCTGCTCTTTCTCTGTAATGATCCTGGACAAACCTCTAGCTGCCAATGCCTTAGTGAGACAGTCTGGTGGTATAGAACCACAGTTACTTCGATCATAATCCTGCAACACAAAAGATCACATCACATTTTTGGAATGTCAAATACTCATTCAATTTATTTCAATGCGTGTTTAATGGACACAACCATGTATTGGAGAGAGATAGGGTTGTGGTGGGATAGGTGAGGTGTACGAAAACAAAGGCCCTAAACAATTTGTGCACAGGCCCAAGTTTCTAACACTACGACCCCACACCTCTCCCATAAGACTGCTCCCATCAGCCACATACAGACATGGTGTAGCAGCTAGAGCACTCACTTTCCACCAAGACTTTCTTCTGAGTTTAAGGAAATATCTTAAAACTCTATAATAGGGTATATTCTTAATTTTTTTAGTCATACGTATTTTCATTTAAAAGTGTGTTTAATTTAATGAACAATGGTACCATACTTTCTTTCATTGCATATGTATAATTCCAGGAAAACGTAAATAAAATGAGCAGTCTGTTTTGCGCGGCAAAAACGTGAACCGCCATGTTGATGCCCCTGTGACATCACAATACTGAATATTTTAATGTACGTAACACACAAATGACAACAACATACGTTCAACTCGTGAAATTGAGTTAAATAAAGTAGTTTATGCGATAAAATAGAGTATGGCTTGAACTCCGAAGATTATAATTGCGGATAGTAGTTCGTTTGTGCAGCAATAAAATGCAATTTACATGGAATAAAATCTTAACTTTAGCACCATCTGATAAAACGTAAAAAATAAAATTGCTGAGAGAAAAAACGTACAGTAGAACTCCAATTATCCGAATTAATGGGGACCGGGACCCATTCGGATAATCGGAATTTTTTTTAAAAAATTGCCTTTGGAGAGAATAAAAGCTACGTTTTGATATTGCACTATTTTCACATGTTTTAAATACGTATAAATAACATGTACAGGTACAAGTTTAGAAATAAAAATCATTGTTTTGTAAACATCTCCGTCAATGTAAGC
>PNEQ01002261.1:0-41659 GCA_003012365.1 Medauroidea extradentata | reverse complement strand
TAATGTCAGAAATTGTTGCTTGTCCAACACCATAAATCTCAGACAACTTCTTACCCGTTACACCTTTATCGAGTTGCTCTATAATTTTCAGTTTGTCCGCTAACGATAGCACAACACGTTTTCTTTTCGAAGCCATGGTATAAAAACAATACAGTATTGTACACGCACAAACAAAAGTAAGCCGTAGCGAAAGAGTAGCATCCTCGAGCAAGGTCAATAGCACACTGGCTAATCAAAACAAACAATGACAGGTGCGCCGTGACTGCAATGCGCCGGAACTTGTCTTAACTTGCCGTTGTGCCTACACTGACTTCGCGGGGGCACAACGGCAAGTTAAGACAAGACAAGTCAAGTCAAGACTTGACGCGCAAACACTGGCTTCGCGGGGGGAAGAATAATAGCGCACTTAAATTTTTTTTGGACAATTTTTTGTGATTCGGATAATCGGCGATTCGGATAGTCGGAGTTCGGATAATTGGAGTTCTACTGTACTTGTATAAGAAAATAATTGATCTACCATATTATTTTACTGACTCGTGCAACCAGAATATTTGATCATAGTCAGTGTCAGTTTGGTTAAACACATTCCAAATATTAGCTTGATAAGTTCACTTTTTGTAAGCATGTGAACTTTGTTCCTCTGACCTTTCAAAACTAAACTTATGATTATATATCGGATCTGAAACATTAAACTGAATTCGTAGTAAGTTTTTATATCTCTGGAATTTAAATTAAATTTACATAAACTCAAACCTATAACTAAATCGTCGCAACGTGTGAGAGTTAGGCCTATGGCTAGGCCTACTAATACATTGCTGTCTTCACTCCTTTAAAATCTACACAAATCTACAACCATGCATACCCAAACTAACGGTGAATTCCCCGAATTAACTTTCATGTAACCAGGGGCCTATTCCACCAACAGACCTTGCAACTTTTCATTTGTATTTCTGTTCTACGAAAATTGTAATTTGTAAAGCAAAACATGAAAAGTGCAAAGGCTTTGTACTTTTGAGCCATTTCTGTCCCAAAATAATCTCACTTTGCAGAAAGTATATAGGTATGAATATTTGCAAAGTTTTCAGACATTGTACAAAGATAATTTTCCGTTTGCAAGTAAACAATTTATGGTGTATTGTTAGTTAATAATTTATTTGAAGTGGTTAAAAGTTATTACGTATAAACTTGGCATGTAAGAAACTATTTCAAGTAAGAAGCGCATAACCTACAAAATTAAAACAAGAAAAGTGATTAGACGCATTGCTGCATTAAAGTGACGAATCTGATGAAGGAAACAGAATACCATTAAGGAAAAATTATAAATCACTAATCAATTTTGTGTTTGACAATGATGTTCAGTTTAAAGAATGGTTTAGGTTAAGTGCACAATAAGTTGAATTGATTTTGGGTGCAATCGGGCCACGTTTTCAGAACATTACAAATAGCAGTAAATATTTATCGCCCAAGCAGCAGATACTTTATGTCTACATTGGTTGGGCAATAGGGGACAAATGCATAGCGTGGCTTCAATGCATGAATTTCCGTCCACTTCTCCTTTTGTTTCTGTATGTACGTGGAAAAACTTCTAAATAAAACTTTTTTTTTTCTTTTACAAGTTATATTTTTTAATATTTGTGGCAGCGTTTGAAAATATGGCATTTTTAAAGCTGAGTAATTCGAAAATTACAATGCTCACGGATCTAATGCTTTGCCTGGCTGAATTTAGTGCCGAAATAATTCGGAAGAATGAGGTAAATATGAAAAACTTTTTCTACGAATTTTCCCTACTATATTCAGTGAAAAAATGAAGCTACATAGCAAAAACAATTTCAAACATATTTAAGTAGTGGCTTTATAATGCATGCCCCCTTCCAGAATTTAAAAAATAATGCATAATCAGCATAAATAGGAATCTGTGACCTTAAATAACGCTCGTAAGCAGGTGTGGATTTAGAAGATTTGGAAGAGGTTACGTTCCCATTTTGCAAACGCAGGTTTCGATTAATTTAGAACGTAGATGGTGGCATTATGCAATCATAGTTTTACAATATTCATAAAGCAAGTTCATATCAGTGTGAGGGTTTTGGGAGACCTGGATCATGTTTCCTGTAGACCCCACCTCACCCCCCCCCCCCTTCTTGATCCCCAACGGCTCTGTACACTGTTTGATGGTCTTGATAGACAGTGCCTTTACGGTGGTCACCTGGGTGGATTTATTTTGCACATTAGACACCTAAAAGTGCCAAAAGCCCTAAGATCGACATCATGCTCATCACACCTCACAGTAGTCATCATCAGGTGCAAGTCACTGATTACAATTATGAGACGTTCAGCGGTATCATTATGTAATATTTTTTAATATTCTGCACTTAGATTTTAATGTCTCTTCTATAAAGGACAACAAAACCACCTATTTTTAGCATATACAGCTGCTACAAAATATTACTGGAGAACCTGAATTTGGTATACACACGTTTAATAATCTATGCACAATTCACTCATGCACATTGAATACTTTTAGAATCAACTTAGTATGCCAAAAATCTACACACCACTTGTCACTCTAGGCAAGTGGTCACTTTAATAATTTACTGTATAGGGTTGAGAAATATGACTACATACCTGCTGCCTGTATGCACAGAATCAAGTTTCTTTCACACATCCACAGTCCGGACAGCCAATCAAGTGTGATTGTTTTCTGTATTGCCAAATACAAATGAGCTAAACTATGGGTATTCATACTGGACATAATGCTTCGTATGATCTGTGAACGTGTGAAACAAGTGTGCGGCGGTGATGTTGGGAACTGACCTGGAAGATCGGCAGCAGGTTGAGGTCGCCACTGTTCTTGATGGCTCGGGCGAGTTTCTGGAGAGCAGTGGATGCGGCCTGTCTCTCCTCATAAACCAGCAGGTTCTGGTCACCATCCCGGGACGGCAAGTGCTGTAGCGGCACAACGAGCGGCGCCCTATGAGTGCAGCACTGCCACACTGCCTCCTCGACGGCGCTGCAGAACCTCATGTACTCCACCATGTTGCGTCGCAAGGGGTTCGCAAACCTGACACACATACCATGATACTGGAATCACAATAGCATGACTGACGCACTGCGAAGTGTGCGACACAAATATAATAACTTGTCAGCCAATCAGCATCGAGGCGGACACACTGTCATCACAGAAACTTTGGCGCAGAATGCTTGAAATCTTATGCTATCCGCATCGTGCCCGTTGCATCTGTCATGCAATTGTGACTCCAGCATGATAGCTAGCAGTTCAGCTGTTGACGCATGTCTCGCAGCGCACATAATGGAAGCTATGTTAAGGTAGTGGTATTGAACGAGATGGCACAACAATATCATGTCGGACTCGGATTTGGACCTGGGTAATATTTCCGGCTCAATCCATCCCGATTTCGTTTTTACACTGTTTTCAGTAATCGCTTAAGGCGAATGTTGGGGTGGTTCCTTGACGTACAATAGGCCTAGTCGAACCCTCTCCAGTTCCTGCCCTTGCAAAGTAGTCCACAATGACCTTTCTGTCGAAGAGACGTAACGGCCATATAAAAAATATAAGGTAGAAGAACTGAATGTCTCGTCGACAGCAAGGTTACTATAGATGGAATCAGGGACAATGGGTGAAGCGACTATGGCCTGTAGTAAAGAACCCTCATCCTTCCAAATGTGAGTCCAGTGTTTTCCATTCACTGTGCCACCTCGGGTGGTTAGTGAGGAATAGAGTGGAGTGATTTGGTGACAAAGAGTTCTTTAGCGTTCAATAAGGATGGTGCATAGTTTGTATGGAACAATGGCGGAATGCAAGGGAGAATGGACAAAAGGAATACCAAAAAACTTGCCAATCAACAGCAATGTCCAGCACTGTTCTCAAATGCATAAATTCATAGGCAATTCAGTGCAAATTGAGTCCAGGTCACCATAGAATAAATGCTAATGTTCTGACCATTCCAGTTAGAAAATACGGTGCGAGGGGGAGAAATATGCCTGTGTGCACACTAAAGCCACTCTGCCATTCGTGGCATAAATGTTAGGTGCTGCGCATCAGACAAATTGTGTGATTTGCACCATGTCTGGAGGCACTTATGAAAACGTTGTAGGTGTAATATACTTGGTAATATTGATCCTGTGATCGGAGTTACTCAGCCATTGAATGTTTAACAGTATTTCTGAGTGTACGAAAACTCAAGAGTTGTATGTTGAGAGCCCATTTATAAAAAATGTGGTGAAATGTGCAGAAATTATATATTTCAATTGCTGTAGACCAAGTTTGGATAGTGCACCCGTACAGCATGAATGGTTGCAGCAATGTTTCACTGAAACTTTGAAACATCACACAACATGAATGCAACGTGTTGAAAACGTAAAATCGTCCGGGGTAGATGACGTTGCAAGGGAACATGCTGGACGCATTACCATGCTATGTGCCAGACACCTTAATGCAAGCTAATAAGCTACGAACATTTCAAATATCATCACTGACTAATCAGAATGGTGATATAACAAGATGCAAAAATTACAATGATTGTACTGAGATTGAGCATTTTTATGCACAGTTAAGATTATATAAGGA
This sequence comes from Medauroidea extradentata, assembly GCA_003012365.1. NCBI lineage: Eukaryota > Metazoa > Arthropoda > Insecta > Phasmatodea > Phasmatidae > Medauroidea > Medauroidea extradentata. The sequence continues at coordinate 37,074 of PNEQ01002261.1, read as the reverse complement.
CTGGTAATTGTATAAATTATTTACCATTTCTGTCATTTCACTGTCAAGAAAGTACTTGCAACAGGCAGCAACAGGTAGTTTTCGCGAAAATATTTTTGCCCACTTTGTTTCTGTGCCTTGCTTGCACACCTGCATCTAAACTTCATAGTGTTTTTGTGTAGAGTTGTTATTCATTTGACTACGCCAATGAGTACACGGATAACTGTGACACAACACGTTTGTGATTTGCAGGTTTAACCTCCAAACACTGGGTGTAAAGGTATCCAATCTCTGGCCACAAAGCAGAGCTGCAGATGTGCACGTAAGGCACTGAAACAAAGTGGTGCAAAAATATTTTCGTGGTAACTTCCTGTCCCTAGTAATATGTTAAATACTATTTGTCAAAATTTAAGATATTTAAAATTCACTAATTAATATTCCAAAAATGCTACCGCAACACAATGATTTTTGTGCATGAAAATAAAAACAATATTTGCAGATTTTGAACAGATGTAGAGTGTACTCACGTCAGGTTTTCAACTGGCTTAGAGTAGTTTAAAGAGAAATAGTATCCTCAAAGGCGTACAAATTCTACTGAAATTTTATTTGTACTTTAGAAAATAATTTTAAAATTCCATTAAATTTTCTAACCGTTTAAGGTTTTCTGGATCTGGATATTCATATGGCTTGTATTCTACTAGATCTACTCTGATCCCTTCAACACTTACTAAATTGCTTAAAAATGTAATTTCTTCATTTAATAATTCAGATTCAGTTATGCTGGCAGTCATTCCCCCAGCTTGAAGTATCTGTAGTACCCTTTGTAAGAGTTCACAATGTCTTTTGAAAGTTCTAGTTGCAATGAGAATATCATCTACATACACAGTAATTCGTTGCAAAATTTCTATCCCTAATACTTCTTCCAGGCCCAGAATAAAATTACTAACCAAAAATTTTAAACCAAATGGTAACCTTTCAAAACAGTATGTTTTACCTTGGTGTGAGAAAGCTGTACAATGCTAGAAGATTTACCTAAAAGATATTTGCCAATAGGAAGTTACTAGATCAATTTTTGGGAAATATTTACATCCTTAAAATTTCTGCAAAAGTTCATCAGTTTTGGTGATTCCCGATCTGGTACTACAATTTTGTTCAAACAGCGAGCATCAAGGCACAATCTAACCCCCATCTTCTTCACCACAACAACAATAGGATTTAAATATTCTTAACTATGTTTCTCAATAATGTCCAGATCAATAATATTCTTAATTTTCTGTTCAACTGCAGGCCACAAAGTATGAGCAATAGGATATGGCCTTTGAACAAAAGGTTTGTGTTCCTTCACTTCCAAGTGTACACTCACTCATACATCATAATCCTGAAAAATTAGCAAATGCCCCATGTTCTGTCTCTAAAATTTCTTGATTACTTCTTTTTCTTCGTTAGTACTCCCTAGCAAAATTTACCTTCCCCAATTCCTCCTGAGTGCAATTTTTTTTCTTTCAAAAATTTGCAACACAGCTCATCCTCCACATTTTCCTCCTCAATAAAAATTCTCAAATTACAAGAAAATGTCAAATTACTCTTTCTCCCAAACATAATCCTCTCTCCCAACTTCTACAAACGTCTGTGCATAATTGATAACAATTCCTCGTTCCTGCATCCAATCAGCTCCTAACACAATATCAACACTTAAACCTTACACAATTAAAAATCTTACCCACATTACTTTTCCTGCAATGTTAGTTTCCAAAATAATTTGTTTCTTTAAAATTCTATTTCGCGCTCCTGTAGCCCTACCACATACACATTAGATATTGGTAATGTTGCAATTACATTTAACCCACAATTTCCTATATTATTAAAAAATTCTTCAGACAAAACAGTTCACTTCCTGTTTCTGAAGATACTAAATAACCTTCTATATAAGGACATAAACTGCTCTTTCCCTATGCCATTTGTGTCTCAGGTTGGTTTTCTTCCAGTAAAATTTCAGATTCTGACTGTAATTCAGCATCACAATTCTGGTTTTTCTGACTGGTGTGTAATACACTACAACAGCTAATCCCCTCTATGCTATACAAGGAGGTATTCGAGGCACAAACCCCCTTGTCTAAATTCCCTCTAAACTCTACCCCCACTGCTATCCTGATTTCCCATATCTCTCCGTCTGTTCATATCCTCTCATTTCCCATTTCCCTGACCTCAATTTTTACTATCATGTTCTCTCCTCCTGAACTCTTTTTAATTTTCATTCCTCCTATCAATAGCTCCCAGCAAAGTAATTACATCTTCAACATTCTTCGGTTTGCTTCCCAGCATGGGCGTACCCAGAAATAATTTTTGAGTGGGTTGGGAGGGGGGGGGGGTTGTGCCCAAGTATCGAGTAACAGTCACATGCACTAGGACTTTTGATTCTTTAGTAATTTTCTGGAGACAGTAAGTATTAATACAGAAACCAAACTTGTAAACACTTGATGCTATTAATTTAAAAATAATTTTAACATTTTGCTTGCCTTAATTTAGTTAACATCAACAAAAACACTAAAATAAGCTTGTTTATGGGGGATAGTGCACGACCGTCTTAAATTTTCATTGTTTTCTGCGTTACTTGCTGCGATGTGCTGCTATTTAAAAAAAAATGTGATTACATGCTAACAAATAAGACGGTACATTCTCTTCCCCGGTAGCACATTGTTGCTGTCCTTTCGTGACGAACCATTATTGCACCAGCTTTGTCAGTATGACTCTTAAGGATTTTACGTACACTTATCTCCACGTCGAAAGTCAGCAGAGGTGTCATCAGCCGACTACCCAGCAACATTTTTCAATACTTTCTTTTTAAATACTACCAGTAGGTGTCCCGGCCTGCCGTACTTCGCATCTAGAGGACATCTCTACTCACCAGTGTCCTGACGTTTAAAACGACGCCCGACAGTGGCACTCTGCCCTCCAGTTTTTGCTGCTTGCCGACGTCTATCCTACCAGTTACCGGACTCTCGCTTGGCTCCTGGTTGGCGTCAAATTTCCCACCACTTGTCCTACAGGCTTCGGTTCAGTTAGGCCAATCAGGAGCCAGCTTCTGACAGATGGCCTGCCCCTCGAGGACAGCAACTCCTTGCTATCGCCATATTTATTACACAAATATGTCATCTCTATTGGCTATATACAGACAATTGCACTAATTGTTAAAATTCCTTATCTTAATTAATTTACCATTTTACATTCACATCTCAAAGGCTACAGGCTGGTTTTCCTCCCCTCTCGTCCAATAGTTAGGGGGGTAAATGAAGTGAAGCTGGGGGTAAGAAGGCACATATGCTTGCCATGCATATGCTCTCTAGTTTCTACGAAGACACAATATCTACATTTCTGTTTTTATATCTAAAAACTGGTACAATGATGAAGGCTTGATGAAAGTTATTTTACTGTTGTCCTGATATGACGACGAGAAAATAGAATGGTCACAAGACATAGTTATGATTATATACTGCATTTATGATGATTGAGAATCATTTATGACTGCTGACGTAATTAATTGTAGTGGCGACTGTGTGGCATGTCACAAATCTTTCAAGGAAGCTTACTGACATTCTAACCTTTCATGCTTTAAACAATAGTTTACTACACCTTATTGCATTGTTGGAAAGTAAATTACTTCCATATTACCATCATATTATGTGTGACTATTACAGTATTTAGATAATGTAGTGACGAAAAAGTCTATATGCCTTCTGAAAAGTTTGCAGCAAGGATAATACTGAAAACTAAAGATGGTCTTGCACCAACTCATTTAAGTTCTACTTGAAACATTAATACCAATTTTTAAGAACTGACATACATATAAACTGGAATTGTAATACTGTTTCTCACAATACTGCATGGTTACACCAAATATTAATTTGTACAACTCTGCCAGTCATCTAAGAACTAGCCAACTAATACAGATATATAATAAAACAATTTACAAAAAATTAAAAAAAAAAAGAGTGCATAACAAATTTTCTTTAAAAATAAGATTGTAATGTGCTATTGAAGTGTGCAAATAATAAACAAATATTAATAGCAAACACAATGCCGTCAAAATACTTAGTTTACAACGATCCAAGAAAATTTCACTCAAAGATACACATGAAAGTTTGCAAATTTATGCTAAATAGTATTCATTAATTTATTTCAAGCAAATGTTTGCTAGGTCTATGTTTGTACATATTTACATAATAATTAGTTTTAGTTACAAAATGTTATATGCTACTTTCATGTTGAATTTACACATCCCACATTCTACTCGAAAATTAACCATATACAGCATTACATTTTGGGTTCTGACAGGTCGCACAACAAAACTCTTCAGGCCATGCTAAAATTGAAATAACTAGTGTCAGTACAGTAGCAATAAGAAAAGAGATATAATTGCAGTCTTTACAAGGGAACTTGATACAATTATACTAGCATGCAATGCCGTACCCATAAGCATTGCGAATGCATAGCTAGCTGCCTAACTAAATGTAACTTTCTTGTGCAGGAAAATAAGCGCAGTCAACTACGATCCACCTTTAAATACCATACAAATCAAGTTTGTTTCCATAAAAATTATTTTAAAAATTTGTTTATGCTAATGGTTTCTGAAAACTTAAAAACCACAACTAATAACACCAAATAATTTAAATTTATCCTGCTAATCATAATTAAATTTTTTCAATGCCAAGTAAGATTGGATTTTACAGTAAACAAATTTATTCTGCTAGATTATGTTAATTTTATCACATATTTTATTATGACATAAGAGATCGTTAAAAAACATTACTGTGTGCATTTTTAGGTATTTAAACAACCCATTTTAAAAATATGGTAAGACAACTATGAGATTTTTTTTTTGTTTCACCAACTTCCTCATCTCCTCTCCTTGCTGACAACCTCACAGAATTGTATTCTAGACCCCCCTTCAATTCTGAAGTTCTACTACACCAAGCATGCTTCTAAATTTTTCAAACTTTATCCTACTCAAGTTTTTAGTAAACAGGTCTGCAACCTGTTCCTCAGTGCTAACATAGGCTACACCAGTCGTATATTTCCAGCTGCAACCTCCTACCTAATGAAGTGATATTTAATCTCTATATGGCGAGACCGTTTGGTCTCCAACGTGTTAATCATTTTTATTGCAGACTGATTGTCTTCAAATACTACTACTGGTTTAAAGCTAGTGTTACAGGCTTCCTCCAGCAACTGGAAAACATATTTGCAATCTTTCACACATTCTGAAACAGCCACATATTCAACCTCACTACTACTAAGACTTACAGTACTTTGCTTCTTTGACCTCCACAATACATAATTTCCAAACAAACACAAACAATATCCAGTCACACTCTTTCTATCCTCCCCATCATTCGCAAAATCTGAGTCTACGTAGGCACATAGATGACTCAGGACAGATTCCTTCTTTGAGATCACCAACCCAAAATTCCTGGTACCACTAACATACCTCAACACCCCTTTTAGATGTTTTCAATGTGTTTATGTGTAACAGTTTTGGAATTTAGAGAAATATGTTACTGCAAAACACAAATCAGGTCTGCTCCTAACCATGAGGTACATCAGACTTCCCAGCAATTCTCTGTAGGGTGCCCTACACCTCTCATCTGTACTACCAGCACTAACAGATATACCCGGTTCAATAGGAACAAACTGAGGTTTACAATCTGACATGAAAAATTGACTCAAAACCTTGTCTATTAACTGGGTCTGAGTAAGTATTATTTTGTTGTCAGACACTGTCAACTCAATTCCTAGGAATGTTATCTGTTTACTGTTGCTAAATTCTTTCATTTTAAAAGACCTCATCAATTCAGTTTTAACACTATTCAACACCCCAACATCATCAGACACTACAATTACACCATCAACATAGATTAGGATAAATGATGTACTGTTGAAGTACAAGCATGGGTCAACAGTAGATCTACTAAATCCTAGGTCAACTAGGCACTTATTAAAGCTCTCATTCCATCTTTTAGGTGACTTTTAGACCATACAGGGATTTTAATAGCTTACACACAGTTACCTCTTTCTTGTACAAATTACACTTTGACACAGCACCAGTATTCCTTACGATGTCACCTTCCGGGATGATATTGCAGCTGCCAGGGACATCACCTTCAGTCTTCCTTACCATGTTACCATCTGGGCTGGCACAGATGCTTCCTGGGACATCATCCACAGAGTTTCCTGGGACACCACTTGCTGTGGCTACACCACAATTTGGGACCACTCCTTCCGGAATATACATGTACACTGGATCCTTGAGAGAGCTGTTCAAAAAGGCTGATTTCACGTCTAATTGCAAAATCTTCAAATTTCTCTCGACCACTAAAGAGAGGAGAATTCTAATGGTCGACATTCTCGCTACTGGGGCATACAAGTCTTCTGCCACACTTTGCAAACACCCGCGTGCCACCAACCTCGCTTTCTTCACAACTGTGCCATTTACTTCTTTCTCGGTGAAAATCCATTTGCTATCTATTACTTTCACATTCTTAGGAAGTGGTACAATCTCCCACGCCTTATTTTCCACAAGTGCATTTATTTCATCTTGGATTGCTTCCTTCCAACCGTTAGATTTCGCCTCCTGAAATGATCTAGGGGGGCAGAATGACGGAAACTGTCCAACTGACAAGGGTTCTACAAAATTCAGCTGAAAATCTTCCAACTTGCTAGGCAGTTTTCTCGTTCTCAGGCTCTTATGCCTTTGTTGATGTGAGTCCTCAATTTCGTCACTCTCCGCTTTATCTTCTATTGCAACTGATTCAAAACCAAGGAACTCATCTTCATCATCACTTCTACAATCAGTTTTCCCAGGTTGGACACTCACAGTTCTTTCTTCTGGCTCTGTTGACACTCTTGCAATATTTTCCCTCACCACTCCAACCTGAGCATCTTCCTTGAAAATCACATTTCGTGATACAGTAACTTTTTGAGTCTGTGGATCAAATAGCCTATAGTTGTTTGAATCGCCTTCATACCCAACAAACATCAGTTTTCTTCCTTTTTCTGACAATTTTTTCCTCTTAGTTTCAGGGACTAGTGCAAATGCCTCGCTGCCAAACACCCTCGTGTGCAGTAATGATGGTTTCCTGCCAGTCCACATTTCGTATGGAGTTAAGTCTCTTGTTACTGAGTTGGGTACTCTGTTTAGCAGATAAACTGCAGTATTAACAGCTTCTGCCCACAAGTACAGCGGGATGTCTTTTGAATACAGCATGGACCTCGCACTCTCCATAACAGTTCGGTTCTCTCTCTCTGCCCGCCCATGTTATTCAGGTGAGTATGGAGAAGTTATTTCCATCACTATCCCTTGTGAGCACAAATATTCCTTGAAATGGCTGTTAATAAACTCGCTTCCATTGTCGACTCGCAGTCTATGCACACATTTGCCAAACTTAGTCTTGCAAATATTCACCACTTCTACAAAGTTGCTCAGTATTTCACTTTTATACTTAAGGAACCTTACAAACTTAAAGCAGGAGTAGTCATCCTTAAATAGGGCAAAATACCTACACCCTTTAACAGATTGTTCAGGCATAGGCCCACACACATCACAGTGAATTAACTCACCTGGTTCCTTCGCCCTTTCCAAAACACGCTTAAATGGTAACTTAAGTTGTTTGCCATAAACACACTCTTCACAAAAGAAATCCTTTGGTGGATCCAGTTTGACACCACTGACTAGATCAGGTAGAGCTGCGAGATGTTTACTATTTATGTGACCTAATCGTTCATGCCAAGTCTTAAAACTTTGTTCCGTCACACTTACTTCGACTTCGCTCACCCTCCTCCTGGAAGTCTGGAAAAGCATGGTGTACAGGTTGTCGTCTTCTCTTACGCTAACAGCAGTCAATTTTCCATTTTCATAGACTTCAGCTTTCGTGCCATCTTTTATTACCATCATCCCCTTTTTCGTGAGCTGACCTTCGGAAAACAAGTTTCGTCGTAGCTCTGGAACAAACATAACATCATTTATGGTAGCTTCAACCCAAACATTATTTAGGAGTCGGTTAATCTTCACTGTGCCTCTACCTTTAACTGCCAAGCTAATGTTGTTTCCTAGCACTTCTGTTTCACTCACTTCTACGAAATCATACAAAATATCCCTCAGATATGTCATATGACATGATGCACCACTGTCCATTGTCCATCTAACTGTATCACTGAGAATTTTCTGCACTGGACGACTAACCACAAATGCTGTTCTTTCACTAGTAAAGTCTCTGTTTCTGTAAGGTTGCTTGCCTGAACTTGGCTGCTTACACTCTCTTGCTATGTGACCTTCTTCCTTACAATTGTAACAGACAATACTTCGTCTTGCAGTTCTATATCTGGACACTGTGAAAGCAGACTCGCGATCCTCGCATGCTGTCAGAATTGTCTCTTCATCTAACAATCTAGCTGTGAGGTTATGAATGGTCTGCCTACTTACTTCTGTTGACAACCACGCCTGCCGAAAGTTTCGGTACTTTTCTGGTAACGAACTCAAAATTTTTGTGATGATAGCAGTGTCAGTCATGCTTTCTCCCGATTCCTTGATTAACTTGGCCAAATTTTCCACTTCTGTTGGTACACAGAGTCAAGTTTTTCAAGTATCTGAAGTGTTGTTTCACAGTTTTCAACTAATGTTATTTGCGAAAAATCCATAGCTGAGGTTAGTACAAACATAGCATTTGCATCACTCATAGTCCACTTCTCCAACTCTTTCTTGTCCTCAGGCTTTACCATTTTTCCAATCGCAATGTTATACAAGCCTTTAGCTTTAAGTGCACAGGTAACTTGAAATTTCCATTGAGGATAATTTTTCCCATCAAATTTATTAATATTTCCCAAGTCCAACTTTTCCGCCATTTTTCCAGTCCACAATGTTTACATGCAATCACACTAGCCTACTATTCCAGCTCACCTAATTCTTACACCAGCTTTTCCGTAACTCTGGGCCCATAACCTGTTAATTAAAAGACATTTGTAACTTTGCACACTGCTTTCTTTAATACTCGTTTATCATTCATTACAACACAATGACTTCATTATAGATCTCTCTTGCCCACACCTCTCTCACCAACTTCCTCGTCTCTTCTCCTTGCTGTCAACCTCACAGAATTGTATTCTACAACAACACAATACTAACTCGCCACCCTCAGCTTTAGCATAAGTTCACAACACTGCTACACAACAGAATAGCACCGCCAAACAAAAAATTTTCCACTGACCACCAGAGCCACTGACACTCTCTATCCTATAAAGAAGGGAACTATAAACTAACGGAAAGGGAGGAGCATCAATTGATTCTGTCGACATAGTCTCTGTACGCTAGATGTTTCGAACTATCAAAATTGATAATTTCTGGTTTCATGACACCAATATAATAGATGGCTCCATTTTTATAGCTCTCGTAAATTTTAACTGAAACTAGCTAGTTTTACTTCACGTTATTTAAAAAAAAAAAAAAAAATGAAATACCCCTTCACCTCCACACCCCACCAGGTACGCCCACGCTTCCAGAACACAGTTTTGAACATGCCATGGCAAATGATGTGTTGATGTGTGACATGTGAAAAGAATATCTCGTCTGAAATCCCCTGATCTCAATAAATACTTAGTCTATTGATACAATAATGGTTTCACATAGTTAGTCATAAGTTCACTCTGAGGTCTGTATTTACCTGAATAAACTTATTGCAAGAAATCATTCTGTATATAAATTCCCCAATATTTTTGTAAAAATGCTACCTTGGCTTTTGCAAAGTTTGCCCATTCTATCTCCTTCCAGCTGGCCCATTGAGCAGCAGCATCACTCCCTAGCCTACTCACAAAAATTTGTACTATCTGCTCATCTGACCCCCCCCCCCCCCATCCTTCCCAATAAATTCAACACTCTTCACATTGATGGATAAATCGGATGGTGTAAGGCCATCTGTGGTCACCAAAAAATTTCGGAACTATTCTTTCAAAAGTGAGAATTTTGTCTTGACGTTAGTAACATTTTATTCCCTTCTTGTCCATATCATTGTCTACGCAACTATGTACCTTAAATTTTCATCACACTGTTGTTTACATTCCTTTTGAATTTCTTTCACTTCTGCACGGATGTTTTCTAAATGTTGTCCAATGATCAGACTTTGACTGAAACATTTCTCAAAATTTTGTTCAAAATTATGTTCCACCTCCTGTATCTGCTGTTCAACACTCTGAATATCCCTGATATTTTCATGAATTTTTACCCAACACTGGTCAATTTCTCCGGTATTGATTGCAATTTTTTTCCCTGACTTAACATTTTCCTGCAACCTATACTGTTTAGCCTGAAAATCATTGACAGCTGACTGTGCTTCCTGACCTTTTGTTACACAATTTAGTTCTATCCTCACAATCCTTACTGGTATTTTCGTTTGCCTGTACCTGTTGAGATATTTTCTGTACTTCACCTTCACAACTTAACTACTTTCTGGGTCAATTACTCTTTAATTTCGAAAAATTTTATATTTATCTGAGCTCTGAAATTTGTGGATAGTTTGTAGTAAACACCAGAGCATGCTTCCAGTTATGTGCTTTACAAATCCAGAGATATATATTAAGAGTTACAGCAGTCTAAAATAGGGGGCCTCAAAATCCTGTTTCTAATATGCGTGCCACATTTTTAAAATTATAGAAGCATAGTTTCAAGTATGTATTTGATTCGTAGGAACATGCAATGAGAATAATTTTAGTGGTTTTGCGTGGAATGTAGTAAATATGACACGCTAAAACATTGTTCACTTGGTGGGTAGCTGCAAGCGTTAAGGACAGAGTTTGCCTATTGTGAGAATGCTTACAATTCTTTGGCGAAGCTATGCTAGAAGCCATATGGTTGAGCACAGGGAAGGGAATGTTTCGTTTTCGATAGGCGATTTCATTACAAAATTAAATTTTATTGTATTATGACCCAGTGAAGATAACTACTTCTCTGAAGGAAAATTGTTAAGTAAATAATTGCTTTACAAACTGCTAACTTGCATTAAATTTTTTTCCCTTAGTGATTTCACAAAACCATATAAAAGTTCAACAATAATGAAAATGTCATACACCTTTTTTTTATAACCACTACTTCAAACTGTAGACATGCAAGCTACTTATGATAGGGCTAAGGATTCTGTAGTGAAATTTCAGGCAAACATTGTAGGTTCTACAAATACATTGTCTTTAATTGTACTTTTTACTCAGTTACAGCCTTTATCAAAATGTTACTGTTTTCTGTACTTATACGTAGAAAAAGTAATTTATCAATACAAATAAATTTATTTACAGCTAATATAGGTGTGATCAGGTATTTAATTAAATTCTAATATCAATCCTGGAATATATAGAGAAATGAGAAAGTGAAGTAATATTTAACTATTTTCACATGTTTATATTGTTTTAAGTTATTTCCACGGGTGATAATGGACATTTCATAAAAACCTGATGGTACCTATATACTGTGAAGTGAAGAGATTTTGGTCAGCACTTTAAAGGAGTCTTCACTGGTTTCAAATTTTCACATTTGACTTGTGGGAACAGAAGATCTATTAGAGCAAGATAGAGTACCTAACTCAACGGGAAGCATACTACCTCTATTTTGCAAAACGTAAAACTGGCATGCAAGGTTTTCACTGTTGTCTCTTTCTAAAGGGATTTAAATGGTGATCCTGAAATTGTATTTTTTGATAGTATGAAGTAAAACTCAAAGCTACAATGGCTTAGGTTTCAGAACATTTTACAAAACAAAAACAAACATTTTAGATTTTTAATTGTAACGTTTATATGACAGGAATTCCTTAAAAAATATAACCCATGAACTCACTCTGTTCTTGTTCGAAAAATATCCCATCATAAAAGAAGAAAAATACAAACGGCAAACAATATAACTTGTTTATCAGTTTTAAAACTTAAAATGACAGTCTTTTAGACTATGTAAATAAATCAATCAATCTGATCACTTTTTTTTGCAGTGGTAGGCCCTACGTCTGGAATTTTGATTTGAAACTGTCCTCAAAAACATGTCATTATCAAGTATAAAGCTTGGCTCCACATTACTATTAGAATGCTGCTCGCTCAATTGGTGTGATGACACGTGTAAAAAAGGGGAGGGAGGGAGAAAATAAAGAATTACAGAGTGTCCAGAAACAAACGCAATTAATAAGCACACCACGTGGCTTTAGCCAGTTTGTGCAAGTCATGGTGACATTTACATGTGGACATGGTGATATCAACTGAAGGCCTGAGACAACAATACATACTCTGATCCTAAGCTGCCAGTCTTCGTACTGTCTATCCCATGTAAGAATTCCGTATTTTGACAGCCGCTGCTACCAAGATTTGTAACACGTGGCAGGATAATATACTGTTACAAGTTGCAGGCTAGGTACGTTTGGGGATGGAGGTCTATGATAAAATAAAGAAAATTAAGCTAACCTAGTTTATTTACAACTATATATAAAAAAAAATAACCTATGTCTATAATGATTTACCACAGTAAATGTCAATCAGAACAAATAACTACTATTTACATAAAGGAAAAAAAAATACATCTACATAAGTTCTCTGTATATGGAAAGGTTACTAGTCACTCACAATGGTGGACCCAATGAAATAATACCAAAGAATCTTTCTGGCCTAGAAACACCTTCTTCCTTTTCACTTGCTGCGGTCCCACTCGCTGGACACCCTTGAACAGTCGTCGCAATCTAATACTTGTCACTATCACTTGAGATCACACCAGGCACCTGCCAGCAAAAACTCTCTCCCTCCTGCTGCAGTTCCCCCTTATATACCCAGCCTTACTTCTTGAATTATCTCGGCAGGTCTCTGTTCTCCAACCTCCTGGAAAGGTGCCGCTTCAAAGTCAAGCACCACCCCGAGAGATAAAGAGGGAACAGGATCATTCCAGATCACGATATTCTCTTCCCGGTTACCCGATACTGGGTGCAGGTGGTTATCATGGAGTAATACAATCCATGCAGCACCCGAGGAGGTATTTTAGGGCTGCCACCACTGTATTGTATTTTGCCACCCTGCCCGACTGCCACGGCGCCAAGGAGTGGGTGGGAAGAGGGGTGTCCTAGCTCCGCCACCACAGTATCGTACTACCCCGCCCAGCCAGACAGTCGTGGCTCGCAATAATACCATTTGAAACAACAGGATGTAATCGCACGACCTCATGAAGCAGTAGTGGCAGCTTTGATCAACAAACTGGTTAACATGACCATCGCAGACATTGAAAATAGTGTGTGTTATACGTGAAAAATAAGCAAGCACTTTAGACGAACTGTAATATAATAACACTGTATGTATCCAACATTAGTCAGGTAGCTATTTTATTATATTCAAACTGCGTGATTTCTATAACTATTTTACAAACAACCGCATTGTTATCAACAGACCTGTACCGGCAACCAAAATAAAGGACGCCATTACGGCAACCAAAATAAAGGACGCCATTACGGCAACCAAAATAAAGGACGCCATTACGGCAACTAAAATAAAGGACGCCATTACGTAAGCTTCTCGTGTATTGGTGTGCGTTCGTGATTATTTTCTTTTATGGTGTTGTTATAAATTCCGTGCATATATTTAATATATTGCAATGCAGGGATTAAAATACCCGGCCTGTAATCGACAACGGGATATGTTAAGAAGCGTTTTGGAAGAGGGAACTGGAAAAATGTTTAGCTTTGCAGCATCATGACAACATGTCTACAAAAAAAAATCGCTAAGTACGAAGCAGGTAATCCGTCCAGAGAAAAGTGTTACACTTACAGACAATAAAAAAAGGTTACCTACCTTTTATTTTAACGGAATTTGTGTTATATTTGTACGGTTTTTCAAGTTGCTGACTTAATAAATTATTTTTTTACAAAAAAATCCAGGTTTTTTATATGTATGATGGCAAGTAAGTAGTACCATTTAATATCAAGTCCACATGAGCGCTACAATCGGCTGTTGGTGTATGCGGCGTGATCTAAGCAGCAGCGTGATCTAAGCGGCAGCTCATTGAACTAGTAACTCAATGCAAACAGGAACAGGATGGCGAAGAGAGGAGAAAGACAATACCCAGGGAGATAAGAATTCCTGCTGGCATGTGACAAGTTTGTGTGTGAGTCACAGATTGTCTTTCTGCAATTAGTTATAACAGACGTAGAATTATATTACTGGTATGTATAAGGCCTGGCATACATTTGTGCAACTGAACCACACTCCAAACCCAGCGTGTAACTGTCGTGTCAGTGATTTTGTCAGAAGAGGATAAGGAAAAGGGGGGATCCAAGATGCAACAACTGCTGGGAGGCGTATGTAGCAAATTCAATCAATCTTTTAATTATTTTCTTTTTTCACCCCCCCTCCCAGTTTTTTACCATCTTTGAGACTGAAGATGAAATAATAGTACAGTTTGTTATGTACATGAACTTATATACATTAGAGCACAATTATATATCATCGGGTTAGTACATTATTGAGAATAAGCTATCACATTTTGACCCTTTTCTCCTTCTTAGTAGTCAAATTTCCTATTCTGTTTAAATTAAAAGTGAACATGAACATGAAACAAAACAAAGAAGAGCTTCGTAAGAAAAAATAATTTCAATATAACTCTTTGTGTCTCAGCACCTAAATAAAAAACTACAACTAACACGTTATGCATCTTTAATCAAATAATGTTACTATTTACTTTTCCAACTAAATCCCTTTTTTATAAACAAGGAAGTCTGTGATTATAACAAGGCACAACGTTATACTTATCAAATGAACTGGATGTAAGCCATGATTCTATTTTCCCCCAAATATTTTAAAATCGTAGCCTGTTTGAGTAACCTTTTCATTTAGCCAATTATTCCAGTCATCCGTCAGCAACGAGCGTTTTTTTTTTTTTGCATTTTGGGAATTGTGGGTTTAAGGCATGCAGACATTACATACTCTTACATGGAACCATTCAGTATTACCTCACCTAGTAATAAGAACAAATAGAAAACTTGCTGAACAATTCATGAGACTATATTAAATTTAGGTCATCAAAACATCATAGTCGATACACTAAACCTAAGTGATTCTCATTCAAAATACTTTAATTAATCAATCTGTCAGCAAAAGCACATAAATTGTAAATATATGTTCCTAATTAATGATTTTATGTTTACACAAAATCAATAGAATTTGAAACAAATGTATATTTATTAATATTATCACTATCAATTTTGTGTGGCTGAAGCAAGGGTGAAGCTATGGTTCAATCACTGATCTAGACCGCGCACGTCTGAAACGTTCTCTATCTTCTACCTGCCGCCAAAATAACTGCATGTTGAAGAACTCTTCGAGCGTGGCATAAAAATTAAATAAAATTAAATCTAAAAAATATGGTAGCATTTTTCGTTAAATTAAACATATTTTTATTTGAAAATATTATTAAAAAAAAAAAATAGGAATATTTTCTTGTTAAATTATTTACGTAAGGAAAATAAAGGGTACCATCATCGGCAGTGCAGTCTGTAATCACACTGCAAACATTTTTTACTAATTTTATTCAAACGATTTTTGATTAATGACAACTTAAGTTTGAACGTTTCCTGCGAGCTAGAAGCCGTGCATTAGCTGGCTGGCAGTGAACCGACCAAAAATGACTGACGAATTCACCCAGTCTTTATCAATGGAGGTAATACAACATACGCTACATCGGCCAGTCTTTATCAATGCCTTGACTCCAACACATGCTAAATCAGCTACGTGATACTGCAATGAATACCTTATCAATGCATGGCTCCAACACACGCTACATCAGCTACGTGATACTGCAATGAATACCTGCGCGTGGAAGGCGCGCTATCTGTGGGCAGACGCCAGAACTACATTGTCTCTAACCGGCGCAAAATTCTTCTTGAAAGGTCTGTTACGAGTCTTGCGGCGGAAGACATTTTACATCTGTGGTTTCTTCTGCTAAACTTAGTCATTTTCAAGGTTACGTAATTAAAAAAATGTAACTTATATCGAAATTTTGAACAATGGCAATCTAACCTTACCAAATATATTAACACTACCCAGATTTCAATATGTGTAATGGTTTGCACAGGATATCCTGCGCAGTGAACGTCGATTTTGCGGCTTGGAACCACATGTCCCACGCCCTCTTAAACTGGCTTGATAAGTTCTGAACCACAATTAACTACGTGAAAACTTCGCTTGCTTAGGCACGTAGGCCGAGGTCCGGGTCATCACTGATTGGCCAGCGAGTCCAGCCAGTCGTGAGAGGCATGCCATAGGACTTGCTGTACCGCAGTGTTCTTGTGATTTCCTCTGGATTTTGTGGTACCAGAGACGTATTAATAGGTCATTGTATTAATTAAATTGCATGGAACAAAAATTGAGTGTGTTCTCTACAGCTGCCTAACGAGTGTCCAGTTCTGCACCGCCTGAGGCTCTTTTGGAGGTGAATGTGGTCTTTTGTCTTCAGCCAGTGGGGTTAGCTGTGATGGCTTGGCATGAGCCCTGTGTTTATTCTTCTCAGCTACGTACTCTTCATTAACCAAGGCACAATAGACTACCTCTTCAATGACTCGAGGCTCAGGGTTGTGTAGGTGTGATTTGATCTCAGGCAACATCAGAGAATCAGTGTGATGTCTTTTATCTGTCTGTCGGGGTGCACCCCTTGCAGTATGCAAATTTTATGACAGATAAATAGCTCAGACTCTTCCCCAGATTTCTGGTGAATCCCATAGAGCTCACTGGTCAGCCATGCGACCTCTTGAGGGCTTGCAAAGAATAGCAGCCAGGTTTCTAGTTCTTCCCACTGAGAGATATATTCACCAAACTTGTACCACGAACATGAAAGTACTTATCAATCGGGTCGAATGTTGGGGCACCACGAAAAGACTTGATGCAGTACTACAATCTCAGTGAAGGAGTGTGGATGGTACTGCCAGACTAGCTCTTACCTCACTCATAGGGCCACGTTCCACCCAGATATCGGCAAAGCCTAGTGTGATCTCCTCTACGGGAATTTAAAGGTGGTGTCCTCCCTTCTTGCTAATAACCTTTTGCTGACCTAGGTGCGGTGATCACAATAAGCCTTCGGTCATGTCGAAGTGGAGGGCCTTAAAAACTGACAAGTTGGGTGGAAAGTCGAAATAGCAAAAGTGTTGTAAGGGAGGCGTGCAGGTGCTTGGGTTGCTGCAGAAGCAGCAGGTGCAGGGTACGGTGTGGCAGGTGTCTGTACTCGTAGTAGAAGACAGGCCCTGAGATCAATTGACCTCTGGAGATGGTGGTGCTTCCTCCTGGAAATGGCTTCTGCGACTGGGCGTTTCGGGCTTGTGCTACCTCTTTCCGCCACAGCTGATGGCACCTCGCAGTGGACCTTACTTCTGATGGCCGAGGCGACCCTCTGCCTGTGTCGCCTTACAGCCCCATGGCGAGGTATGAGGTACTGGGAACAACAACGAGAGGGTTATCTTTCTTTGGCAGGTGAGTTGGATAACAAAACTCCTACTCACAATGATAAGGAGGAAGCAAAGGTTAAATACTAGCAAATACCCGTGGTCGACTTCCAGGGGGCCAATGCAAGGCGCCCTGGTGCAAGTCTACAACTAACAAGCAGTTTCAGGGGTCTATGAGGGCCGTAGCATGGGCTATGTGACTGATTCGTGATTGCATTAGCTGATATCGGCAGCTCATCTTCCCAAGTGGAACACTTCAAGCTAGCGACTAAAACCGCTCAACCCTCAGAAAGGTTAGCGACTGGTACCCCTCAACCCTGGCGATTCCTCGCTTGGTGCAGGTGAGACCTGTCACTGGAGGATGCCTGAAGGACAGATAGGTGCGATCCTGTAGACGTACTCCACGGACAGAGGATGGATTCAATAAGGAACAAGGAATAGGTAGGTGGAGGGTTGGAGGGGTGTGGGTATGGAAGCTTGGGGAAAAGGACAAACACAGGGTTCAGTGCAGCTGTTTTTATTACTAAAAATGACAGGTGCAACTGTTAAGCATCCATACTCGCAGGGGAGGCAACGTGCTGAAAGGATGAGTGCCAACCACGAGGGATGTATGGAACACTTGTCCTACTGGGCGAGCTGCATGGCAGGTTGCATAGGCAGTGCTAGCTAAGAAGCAGTCCTCCTGGTGACCCAGGTGGTGCGTAGAGGTCACGGCGGCAGGAGGGAAGGTCAGCGTCCACAGTCAGAAGGATGTGAGGAGGCACTAACGAGTGATGCGACTGTGGTGCGTCAAAATGATACCTGGACGTAAAGCGCAAGAGCAGAATTTCTCCTTTTCTTGCCACATAGTGCACGTAAAATGTCGTATAACATTTTGCCACTTACATTTTCGTCTCCAATTTAGCTCAGGATTCATGTGGTGTACTTATTATGTGTTTGTTTCTGGACATCATGTATACTTTCCAGCCTGCAAAACTATAAGCAAGCACTTCGTGGGTATCCAGTCAGCCCCAGAGTAGGCCTACAGAAAAACAAGAGAGCTCACATAATTTAGTGGTGGTGAGTGGGTGGTAAGTGTCTCAACTAGTACAACTGCAAACAAATACGTACGAAATAACCACAAATAATAACACATACAGATGAATAGTTCCACATCCTAACACGTATATTATAGCAGATCAATGTAAATAACCATGAATTATTTTTCAAGTTTAGTGTTGAATTAAAACAACGTTGCTGAGAAATAATTTTCTGTTTGCTGGGTGACATTATGCATTTACGTTAAGTAACCTGCTAGGTAATGTCAATCACATGACCAGAATGCTCTATCATCAGCAGTTAGCCAGGTTATGATCAAACTCATGCTAACAATTACAGCTCGGTTAACTTTTTGAACGCAAACAAACTTCTCTTGGATACCAGTTTAAAATACTCAAGTTGTAGTTTAACTCTGCCCAGGCCAACCTTGCTACTTTTGATCCTGCATTAAAAATACAGATTGAAGAAAAACAGCATGTTTGGCACACGTTAACATGAAACACATTCATGACATGACATACAATCATTACAAACAACAAAATGCAGGTCAAAATGAGTTGGTATAGTACTGAGTTAATGAAATCATTCAGGTGAATCATGGTTCATTTCCTGGATTCATTTCCAGCCATCTAATTTCAGTTATATATAGTTAGGGACAAGATTTTACGGTGCATTTTTTGGTAAATTTCGTTTTTAAAATCAGACATTTCGGTGTTATTATTTTTGTGCTGCATGTACTTTCCAAAACCCATTAAATTAAATATGCTATGCTTATCTTTGCTCCAATAAATATAATGTAAACATTAAGAATATTCAAAAGGCACAAAACAGAAAAGAAACTACACCATATAACAACTGCGCTGAAGTTTTGTTCTATCTATGCTCAAAAGGAAATTGCGGGGGGGGGGGGGGGGGGGAAAAAAACCGGTGTCTATATGCAGTTTTTGCACGGCGCAGTGTCACTGCATGTAATGTCTGACGCGTCGCTTCCGGAAGGAATAGGGGGTGATGGTTGTGTTATCATAACTGGGAAGGAAGGCAGTTATTTTTTGAATGTCCAGCCCGGGCGCAAGTGTTTTTCTGTGAATGCAGGTGAAACATGCAAAGTAAAATTAAAAATTTAGAAGCAGCCCGAAAGGTTTGTGTCAACGAAAGTAACGTGCGTCTCTGGCGGAAAAATATAGAAAAACTTATGGTTGCAGAGTTGTACTGCTAAGGACCCTTCCTCAAAACTTCAAAAAAACATAACGATTCTCAACCGTTTATTAACTAAAGTATTAATGATACACAATTGATTTTTTTTACCATACGAGAAGAAAGATGGTTTGTTTTATATATAAGTTTAAATTTCATATCCTGCGATGTTAAGTATTTTAAAAAAATGTTTCAAAACACAAAATTGGGCTTAGTTCTTCCTTTCTGAACAGGAAAATTCTACTTTTAATCATATTGGACAAAAGTGCTAATTCTTGTGAACAAAATGGTACCATAAAAGTTGGTAGTCATAGCATTAAATATCAAGGAAATCGTTTGTGAAAATTGGGTATTTTTGTTCGTTCGGAGCCTGCTTCGTGCTGCTTGCTGTTGGTGATGGCTGAAGCGCGGCGAGGCCGGGCGAGCGCGACAGCAGGGAAGTGAGACTGGTGATGGAGGGTAAGTGGTTTGATGAGTCAGCTCACACCACAACTGAAACATCCCCGCTGGCCTGGTTCCTTCCTTGTGAATTTAGAATGGTGTCAGAATGCTAGTATTTCACTATAAGACAGTATTCTGTATTTAACTTTTTTTTCACTATCGTCGTCACAATTCTCTCATAAGACCTAATTTTGCTAATGTATATATTTCATTCTCACAAGTGGTCTGTTAAACAAACTCTAGTACTCATCCTAATTTAATTAATATGCACATGATTGTTTTAACTTTTTTGGAGTGAGTATATCATTAACCCCAGTTATATATTAACCTGGTGTATGTGGTTTCGAAAACCTCTTTATCATTATATCTGACGTGGTTGAGCATGTGATAAAATGTGCCGTTACGAAAGTTTATATACATATACATTTATGCTTTCCAAAAATGGAAGAGAAAAGGGACAAGAGGAAAGGCAAGTCAGGCCACTTATGGTTAAGTGCTCATAGAAGAAAAAGAAAAGCAAAAGCTCTAATCACGTACAATCAAGAAAGGTAAGGAAATATTCATCTTGAATGTTTTGTAGGGAGACAAAAAACTCAACTACAAAAAAACAGAACTTAAGTACATAGCTATTATTACTACTTTAGTAGTATGGTCGAGTATCTCAAGACCTCAGATGATCCAAGGTTCAGCCCCTCCCCCCAAAACCAAATATTGCATACGCCCCTGCTAGGTACCCATCAAAATGGCTAATTTCTCAGGCTTCTGCACAAAACAGATAAGACTGTGTATTAGTTTTAATTCTTTCGAGAATAAATACAACACAATTTAATTTACAAAGTTTACAGAAAAGATGTGGTAGTTATAGCTATGTATTTCACAAAATTTTAAAGAGTTTTTCTCTACATTTGTCAAATAACTTCAGTAAGGGTTGCCAGATTGGGCGGAATTCCGTTCTTGGCGCTGTAAAATAAAATGTTGGCGGCTGGTGGCCGTTTGGGCTATGAAAACAAACACCTTTGAGTTGTTTGGGCGGCG
Organism: Medauroidea extradentata; assembly: GCA_003012365.1. NCBI lineage: Eukaryota > Metazoa > Arthropoda > Insecta > Phasmatodea > Phasmatidae > Medauroidea > Medauroidea extradentata. The sequence continues at coordinate 15,904 of PNEQ01002261.1, read as the reverse complement.
GAAACAGAGAGAAATTAATTTTCGTTTTGCTTATCACCCACTCTGTAATCAATGATACCTGATCCGCAGTCGGCTCTAACAAAGGTGCATTACTTATACGAAAAGAGATGGCAGCTGTACTAAAGTTATATGCCAACTATCGCTAATGTTTTATTTTACAAAAAAACCTTTGAAATTTTACTCGGAATAACACTCCTTAGATAGGGGTGTTATCTAATATCAATTCACTTTGGTGGTAAACGATATGAACTTGAAAGTATCAGTTTCATTGCTAATACCGTAATCAGTTTCTTTCCCTCCAAGGCAATGTTTTCATTGATTTTATCAAAACACAACAGTAACGATGTAATTTGGTCAGGATCGGGCTGGAATGTCGAACTGCCGAAGTCTTTTTGTACAACCATGAATCCATTAGCGAATGGCTCCATTAACTTGTTCCCTCAACAACTCAAAATTTAATCCAAAGGGTTTCATCATTTTGTGCTGTTTTATGCGCAATTCCTTTGGAAGTTACAGACCTCTTAAATCGGGGGGAACAAGTTAATGACTCTCCCCAGACATAGAATATTTCACTGAAAAATGTACACAGTATTGTACACATTTTGTGCTGAATTGTGTACCCAGTCCCGAGTTTTGTGTGCCATTATTATCCGGTACAGCACTCTTCATATATACCGTCACTGCAGCACCACTCCCCGCATAACGCCGATCTAAACAGAAATTTGCACACATAATCTACTAGTTTTGTGCTGAATTATGCGCCCAGTCCCGAGTTTTGTGCGCCATTATTATCAGGTACTGCACTCTTCAAATGTACCGTCACTGCAGCACCACTCCCCACATAACACCGATCTAAACAGAAATTTGCACACGTAATATGCTGTTTTGTGCTGAATTGTGCACCTGGTCCCGAGTTTTGTGCTTCATTATTATCAGGTACAGCACTCTTCAAATGCACAGTCACTGTAGCATCTGTCTACGCATAACGCCTATCAGAACAGAAGTGTGCACACGTAATCTACTAGTTTTTGTGCTGAATTGTGCGCCATTAGTATCCGGTACGGCACTCTTCAAATGTACCGTCACTGCAGCATCACTCACAGTACTCACAAATACCGACTACAAACTAACAATATTTCATAAAAATATAGAGCGTTGGTAGTCACTTCAAAATATTGCTTACGTAAATACTCAAAAATTTGTTTTAGGATTTTTTGAAATTCGACACCCAAGCAGTAAATACGAAAATGTGTTTTCGATTATCCCTCTACATCTACCGAACCAATTGAGATATCAAAATGCTCTTTGCTTTAAATTGATGCTTTCGTAAATATCCCAAGTATCGTTAAAATGTATTTTCCGTATTCGACCCTAAAGAGGTAAAAAATGGTTAAATTCGTTTTCGATTCAAAATCGATATATATCTATCCAACTAATTTTTATTTAACGACAAGATTTTTGTTTAATATTGCTGCTTACTCAAATACCTGAAAAGTAATTTCAGGAATTTTCGAAATTCGCCACCTAAAGAGGTGAAAAGGGGTGAAACATGGTTAAAAGTTATTTCAATTAATCGTCGATATATCTTGAATTCAGGATTTTTTGAAATTCACTCTCTTTGGTGGTGAAAAGACCTTGAACTTGTTTGAGATAGACTAAATCCGCAATATCTATCGAACCCGTCGATATAAGCAGTTAATTTCTGCTTCAGGATGGTGATTACAGAAATTCAAACCTTCAGTACTGTGCAGTGGTTGTATGTGTTTTTTTAATGAATAATCAATTTTGATTCGACTGAATGGGCTAGCATCATGATTTGCACTTCAATTGGATACTTATACAAATAACTAAGATGCAGAGGCAAAATTCGCAATATTTTGCATATTCAAACGGAAATTGTTTTATTTCACATTTTGACACCAATTTCAGTGTTATTTCGTTTTATTGCGATTCACCACATTATAGTGTCCCTATTTATAGTTTATCTAGATAACTCAAAATTTGCTGGCGTGGTTTACTGGTAGAGGCCACAGCCACATTTCGTCCCTGTTTCAAATTATTTTAGCCAATGGTTTTATTCATAAGTGACCTCACTGTCGAAGCCTACCCGCCAGAAGTTTCACGAAAACCTTCCTCAAAAACATCCAACAGCATCTGCCAAATTGAAGGATTGTTGATCGTTTTTATTTGTGCCATATATCTCGTCAATAGTGAGGTTATTAGAGGGGGTTAGACACAACGTTATACAAGGACAGAAACTGCGGTACAAATGGCCTTTATTAAGAAAACATCCCAGCATTCGCCTCGAGTGATTTCAGGAAACCACAGAAAAAAGAAATTAGGTTAACTAGAGCCGGGGATAAAACCAAAATCCTCCCGAATGTGAGTCTATGTTATCTTTGTGCCACTTTGCTCTGAAAGGTTGTTGATGGCCATGTACTTCCTGAAGAAAGTATATGTTAACGATTTGTTAAGTATATGTAAAATATATATGGTATAATATATAATTAATACTTACACATCCATAATGGTTTCCATTTCTGTAGGCGTAAGCTGAAATCCACAGTTATCGAGACCTCTCCAAAAATTGTCACGAGTAATGCACTGCTGGTTGTGAATGTCAAAATCTTTCATAAACTCCACAGCTCGTATCCCACGACGAACAATCTGAACAATCAGTAACAGCATACAGGCATGTATGGATTATGCACTGTCAAAGTTCATGTCTTAATCTAGTTCTTCACGATAAACAGTTAGATACGCTGGTGTCTTTACGACATTTTCCAATTAGCACTTTAGCGTAATGGTCACGTTACTAGATTTAATGTACAAAAATTACGACTAAGCTCGCTAATAAGTAAATACAATATGGTACTAAATTTGCAGTAAAACACATTCCTAGTTTACAAATCAGCCATTTAAATGCATCTCCGCTGTCGCCACATCATATGTTTGATGGGTGCCTCACAGTTTGGAGTGGCCACATTACGTCACATATGCCACAGTTCGGTAATGGCTACTTGTCCCTTTTTCAAGTACTAGTAACAGTAATAAACAAACACACTACGTAGTAGTCTGCTTCATCTCACCATAAGCCATTGTCTAATATTCTGTAATTAACAGCAATTTTCATACATATCATATAATGTAAAATAAATAAGTCAGTTGAGGAAATTGATTCACAGAAATAAATATCTTAAGAAATGTTTTACCTTTACCAAACTACAGCTCGAACACCCTAATAATAAAGCATCGTACATTTGTGCTCTTTTGAAATTTGCTTTAATAATTATAAAACTGTGTGCATCGAACCATCATTTGTTTTTAGAAAACAATTCAGGTCCATCTTAAAAGACCTTAAATATTGGATTTGTGTAAATTAGTATAACTGGAGGGTTTGGTCTGCTGACTGTAAATTATTTATTTTTCTCAAGAATATTAGGTCAAAGAAAATATAATCAACTGACAGCTAGAAAACCATAGCAGAACTTTGTCTGGCAGAATGTTGCCACCCAAAAGCAATGGCCTAAAAGATCTTGCAGAATATATCTTCGACATATACCTCTTCTACAGAATTTGTTGTGACCTCCCGAAAGGTATAAAATGGGATTTTCATCTCAATTATTTTCAGTTTTATTTTAATGTATAAGTATGTTATTTTAACTGACACATGCATTAAAGTTGTACAAAGTCTTTTTAATGTACCAGACGCATTAATGTAATGAATGTTTAAATGTTGCTCCAGTATCAGTCTTAACTGAATGTGCTAATATTGTTACCAAGTTTTCATCCTTTAAGTTCTATGACTTTTTTTTGACAATATTTTTATATACATATTATTTGCACCCTTGAGGAGGTCCTCAAATTTGCCAGCAAGGATCATCCGCTTCACCCCTCCCCCCCTCTTTTCTTAATTTTTTCTACTTCATTGGTATACAATCTACATACAATTGTGTTCCACATATTCTCAGTTGGCAAGATATCAGGAGATAGGTCTGGCCAAAGAAGTTGCATAACCTTGCAAAGCAATGAGGCGGATACAGTACAAACTATGTGGCCGAGCGTAGGCGTGTTGAAAACATGCGTTTTGTGACACTCTGCGTATATGGTAGTTTCGTGGGATGCAGGATATCATCACCACAGTAGCATGCTGTAATCTGTAAACAAGCCTGTAATGTAGTCTACAGATAAAGAATGGCTGCTGGCACTCAAGAGTGATCATTTCAAACCATGACACATAGCTGAATATGTTATGCTCCACAATACCACCAAATCCTCACATATTGATCATTCATTTTCTCAAATGAACAAAGTGATTCAGAAGACATTGTATTATTTTTTCATTTTATATTAAGCATATAAAATAAGTACACTAGACAACACTAGGTATTGGGAGAGGAATACTGAGAATAAAAAAAGAAAGCAGTAGGACCTGTTTAAGGTGGTTCTCTAGATAGGCCATGTTTGTACACGTGAGACACATATTGATGGTGCGCCCAGCTTATGACATGCAATAGCACCTCTAAAGGCAAGCCACTCAACTGGCATGCAGAGCTTTAATATTATTATTTTTCTTTCAGGACTTTCCAGTAACCATATAATTTTATTTGTGTGGGATGTATGGCATAAAGATAAACACATGTTTCTTTCTTTGTCTGTATTTTTTAAACTGACAAGGACATAGTTTGAAACATGTGTTCTTTCACAGATAAACATATAAAGTAGTTTCGACAGAAAATGCATAATTACAACTCACTGCAACTACAACTTCAAAAGCAGGTAGGAAGGCTCCTTCATCTGAAGTGATTTTTCGGGAAGCACTGGAAAACCAAAATCAAGATAGCTGGGCCGTAACTCAAATCCCCATTTTTTATTTATGGATATAGCACTACGTAGAGCGTTTATAACTCGGCACAACACAAGTACCAACCCACAATACAGAGACCTAAGGTCAAACCTTTCGTGAGTGTACTTGTGTTCATGGTAAATCTTTCAACTCTTTTTTTTAGACATGCTTTCTGGCTCGCTACATGCCTGCTCGTAGCAGCTACATGTACACAAATCTTGGCAAGTTAATTTTCATTAGTATGAAATAGAATATTTCATATGTAACTTTCTGCAGAGAGATAGAAATTTATATTTTGGAGTAGTTTTATTAACACACTACATCATATCTTTGTGAGATTCATCTTCACAAAATAACGGAGAAGATGTATCAGTACGAGTATAAGACCACAATATTTTTAGATTGCTGTCAGCAGATGTGGTCATGAAACATCTGTTACAATCCAAGTGGATACCACTTCACCACTGCTTGTCACTTCTCCCACTGAATTAGAGCAGTTGTATGTTTGATCTTCACAGACATGACTGCAGTAGACCCTCTCTCTGCCTTGTACGTGCTGTGCAACGAGTCAATGATTAGTAACCTCTACATTAAATCCTTACCTGTGCTTTTATTTTAGCTAGAATTTCCACAATGTTTTTCTCTTTATCTTGTACTTTCTCTCTCGGTTCTCTGCAGTTCAGTTGTTTTTTCGTATTTATTATCTCGTCATACTGGAAAAAAATTAATAAATATTACAAAATACTTGTATCACGAGCAAATACAGTTCAACTATCACACTTGGCAGCACATATTGGAAACAAACCTGTACATCTTTCCCGCAATGACTACAGTGGTGTAGTTGCCAGATCACTCGCTTCCCAACACGGCGATTTGAGTTACGATTCCCTGTGGGGTCACTCCCAATTTTTGTACGTGGGAAATGTGACATATGCTGCTGTTGGCTTGCGGGTTTTGTCGGAGCACTCTTATTGACGCCGCAATTGCATTCTGTCACCGCTCCACACTCACTACATATCACCCGCACCAGCACTCAAGACTTCATGGTAGGTGCTGACCAATTGATTTCCTTTACTCTATTACACAACTTTCACATACAACAACATAAACAAATGACAAATGAGGAGGCTATTAGAGCGCAGGGCTATCCCATCTCAAGAGCAGACTTCTGACTGGGTACCTCTAGGCATTTGCCAAATCCTGAAGGATGATGTTAATTGAGCCTTATGATGCAGAAGCAAGGAAATGTCAAATTTGGTGGAAACACTCCATTCCCAGAGAAAACCTACATGTGGAAACATACGCCACATTTCCCACATGTAATTAATTGGGGCCCTTCCTCATAGAAAATCAAACCCGGATCGTCCTGTAGGAAGTTGAATACTCGAATCACTGGCTCCATGTGACCTAATGCCTCACTGTTTTAGAAGCTAAATGAATAAAACAAATAAACATATAAAATATGGCCCAAAATCCTGTAACTATTGCAATAAGCAACAAGTATTTATTAACAAAAGCATGTTAACTTAAATAATTTAAAGGGAAAATGACTGGCTCGTAAAATGCATTCTGTAAATAACTAATACGTTCTAAACCACGCAGCTCAAGTTTGGAACATCATTGGTAGTAAAAAAATTGTTTATATTTTAAAACTGTTATGGAAATTTTATCTGCTAGCGATAACGTACAGATATTTGCAGAGATTAAGTTTTGCGTTAATTACATTCAACAGCATACCTATTGTGCATAAAATGTTAAATGTTAAAACTTATTTGTCATTAAAGTGCAATTCATGATATCATTAAAGTGCAATTCATGATACAATCACAAAAAATTAAACATGTACATATTAACGTATTCTTAAAATTAAATTAAATTTCCTTTTTGAATTATAATTATAAGATACACCATGTCTTTACTAACGCCATACATAGACTGTGTCAGCTACACATTTAAATAATTAAGGTTTTAGAAAGGTATGTGTTAAAATTGTACTTATTTGCCTCCAGTGATTTCACTAAGAAAATATAAAAATGGAGATGATTTGGAATTGTTACAATTATTACAGTTTCCAGGCAAGAACTAAGATATGATCTAGTAGAAGAAACATTTTAGACCACCGTAACTTTCGTACAGTCAAAAATTAATTTTAAAAATAGTTGTTTAAATACCAATAATTGTTGTAACATTTACAAAAAAATTGTTAGGAAATATTGTTTCTAACACGGCAGTAGTCCTACCTCTGTATGTTTCCAACAAATTTCTAGTAGTTCTTACAAATTGTTCACAGTATCATGAAATATGTTAATGGTAACCATGTTTCCAATTTCTTTTTATAAAGCATGACAAGGTGCCAAAGTTCATTTTGTTTAGCATTATGTCTTTATATTATTTAATTACATTCATTGTTATGCATTGAAAATACTGAAAAGTTGGGACAGCCATTTTGTAGTGCCCGATTGGAAAATGTATCGACAATCAGTTTACAAGCTTGTTGAAGTACTAAAAAGCTGTACAGTGTCGTATACAAATACAAACAGCTTGTGGCAAGAGAAACTATGTACTACAATCGCTCATGTTCTCAGGAGCTTGTCCATACTGTAACGAGACAGCGCTTGGCTACATGCTGGTGATGTGATGAGTTACATCACCTCTATCTTCCCCACCCATGCTGACAACTCTCTTGGAAGCCAGGCAGGGTTCCCTGTTTTCTCTTCTTGCTGATGTAATTGGCATACTTGAGAACGAGCAGTGGCCGTCTCCGTTAAAGAGTCAGTTTTCCTCTTATTGTGTTGATTTATTGGTTTTCCTTGCCCTTTTTTGTTTCATGACCAAAAATTCTGAAAATATCACAATAGATACATAGCTATTATAACGATAAATTATAAAAACATCGTTTTTGTTAACTTTTATATAAAAGAAATAATTATGAGTTCCTAGTTCCCTTCTTATATGTCAACTGAAGGGTATGATAACTAGCGGTCTCCATTGTGGTACTTTTGGAATTTTCGGTCGTCAAACAAAAATAGACAAAGAAAACCAATAAATAAACACACACGAGAGAGACATGACTCTTAAGCCATCCTTGAAAAGATGTGTCTACGCCATGATCGAAAGATACTCAACAGCTACGGGAAGCAGAATCATCTCTGAGCTGTGAGAATGTTCTGGACGTCGTCGTGACCGACACGGAGAGTTATTGTAGCATTTAGCCTGTGCATGTAAGTGGAGGACTCCGTGACAGCGAAGGCGACATTGGAGAAGACGACAGTGCCGGCAAGAAGCGATGAGGGATCAGTACATCCAGTGGCAATAGTGGCTTGTATGGACGATGCATTGGCATTCCAGAGAATGATGTGCAGGTTAGACTAATACTGTAGAGTGAGACATTTCTGGAAAGAGACTTAAGTAATCAGAGGGCTGTTTTGTGTGACAGACATTTATTAACTGTATTCACTTAAGAGTAGGAATTTCTAATTTTAGGAATGCTGATTATAAATATTATATGCAAATATTGATCTACACAGTGTGGCTGCCAACTACATAAGTGAATTCTAGCAATACTTAATATATGGATGAAGCAGTATAGGGTTGTTACCATTGGCTGGCTGACTTTGACAGGCTCAAGTTCATCCAGGAACCACACATAATTTAACCCTACGTCACTGCAGTAGCGCTGCTCTAGGGCATACAGCTCCTCTGCGGAGCACAGCAGGCCATGTGCTGACAGGCACTGACGGAACTGTGCTCGAGTCACGTGCCCATTGTTCAGCCTGTAAACATTCAGTATAGATGCACTGTGCACGTAACAGCCAGTCCGCTCTCCTTCCTTAGGATCTGGTCGCTAGGCATTGCCGATTGACTCTGATAAACAGCAAGCATCTATGTATGATTTAAAAATAATATAAGACTAATTACGTCATGATTATATGTTTGATTTTATTGCTTTATGAATATATCGCAAGACTAAATATCCAATCAAAATAAACAAAAACCAGTAATTCCAACACTGCTTGTGAGGCCAATCTTAAGGCCTGAAATCCTCATAGTTTGTACGGCTCTCCAGTGCCGACTTTCTCTTTTGGCTTGCTTCTCTTTGTTGGACTCTAAAATACAGACTACTACAACACTACCATTGGATAAACCAACAGATGCTGATGTGCTTCTACTGTAGTCAAACTATTAAGTGATTAACAATTACACTCAGTATATTATCAAAATATGTAGTGGAATTTTAAGTTTCATATTAGGTTTAGTGTAGTTTACTAACCATACCCATGTTAGTTACACCTCTAATGAAGCAAATACATAAATAGGTATCTTGTAAGAAATCAATAATGTGTTGATAAGGCTCGTCCAGTGGTGACGTCATTGGAATACCTAAGTTCTTACAAGAACAGATCACTCACTACTGTCAAGTAAGTACATTAATGGCAGTGCTGGACATACTGTATGTGTAGTATTATGAAGCTTGGAAACATTTACACTAAAGTTACATGGCCATTTCAAACAACTTTTTGTAAAATCTCTTCTCTGTTATTAACAATCACATTACTACATATATATTATGTAATTTAATCATTGTGCATGACAACAGTTTGTGCCTAAACGGCATACACAAGTAAGTCAATTACATATACAAACTTAATAACAATAATACATACATATAAATTACATAGTTAAGACAGCCACTGAAAGAGTGCAGGAGCAGTTGATCCTGCTATCCCGCAGTCTGTCAGTTTATACATATTAGGGTTTCAAGTATTAAAACCAAACGACACCAAAAAATTGTTCAAATTGTTAATACATCTCTGTAAAATATTACTGTCACATGTTCGTGACTGTGAAATATACTGGCAAGTCTGATAGAGTAGTTGCGAACTCTGAAGCCTATTTTATTAAGTACTACTGTAGTCTTAATTTAGTTGGTATTAATTTCAGGCATAATTGACCATATAACAATTTCTACTTTCTTTTAGGTCACTTATTTTAAATTTTCTATGTAAATTTGTGGGGGTAGTGAATCTAAACTTGTCTGAAGGTCTGAAGTGTAAGCTAGAATATTTTCTTGTCTTTTTTCTAGTTTTTATATATATGCACCTGCTGTAATACATGCAATAAAAATGTGTTGCATAAGATTGTAGAACAGCCTTTGACGATGAAGTTGGATATATTATCAGGCCCTTAGGAAAGAGTTGATTGGAGCTGCTTGATACCACATAATACTGTGATACCACTTAATATGTTTTTCTTCAGTCTACCTGCCGTTTGTTCCAGTCATAGTTGGTTACACACATCACCAGATGTTAGTACCACATTACCATATTACATTGGTACATGCTATTAGTTGTCTACCTTAGTGTTGTAACCTTAATCACCGTGGGAGCGAAGGGAAGTTTGGGACTCCATGTTACTTATGTCAATCATTTCTTTTTGTGCCCACTCAGTCCTGTGAGTTTATCACAAGGTATGAATTCTGGTCCAAAGCAGTAATAGATATAGTTCCTTCAGTCCACCCGAGACCTCCTGCCACTCAAATATCCAATTTAAAATATAGAACATGAACTGCCTAGTAATTTTTAACTACAAACGTAAATAATTTTTGCCAGACTGTGATTTTGTCCTGACAACATACTATCATGAAATATTATTATCTATCTGTGTTAAGTGAATGTAGTAACTACAAAATTAAATAGCATAATTCATAACAGCATAGTTTTTATCCTAGAAATGTTACATAATTTGAGGAAATACTATAATAGGAATCTCACTCGCTGTCACAGAGGGAAAAATATTCACATACAGTTTTGTAATTCTTGCAAATTCCATGTTTAAAAATTCTGGATTGATTTTAACTAAAAATTTCAGAGACTGAATCTTCAGTAATAGGCTATTTACGAGATGTAATAGCTGACCTCGTTTTCATCAAAAATCCATGACAATAATAAACAATGATTCTCACTTTTTCTTAAATTACTTTAGCATATAATAATTATAATTTGTTAACTCAACAAACTTACGTATCATAATCTCTGAAACAAGGCTGCAACAAAATCCTCCTGGCGGTTACTTTACGTTTTATCTGGAGGAGTGCAGATTCACAAAGATCTCTGGTAGTAGGCTCTACAATGTGCCAAGAGACAGCTCCTTTCCGTGGAAGTGCTGTCACCTCTGGGGGTGGGACAACCACCTTGTGGTCTGGCATCCTTTCCAGGTTCTTAAGAGTGAACACTAAAACATTTTCACCTTCACATATACTGACAGTCAATTACTTCATTTTATTTCCTAAATCAACATTTTTTAAAACATTCTGCCAGTATTTCTCTACCATCACTGTCTTCATCAGTAGCATGAACATCATCACAATCATTAAATGTTCGCCGCCCACCAAGGAGAACGGGGTTTGAGTCGCGATCTCCCGTTTCCCCTACCCCAATCTCTCCATATTTTGATGCTGTTTCACACTCACATTATATCACCCCACACCAATCCAGAAAACCTTGCACTTAAGGGCATTGGTGCTAGGAAAATAGACAATTGTTAAACAGCACATAGTAACTTTTAGAGTGACCACTGTGATACCTGCAAAAAGTTACGTGCCCTGATGACAAAACTAGTACTTGCAGCTGTAATTATGAGGTGTTTATGAAAACTTCAGAAGTTCAGACACACTTTCAGAATGCTGGCTCATGAACATGTGTTTTATATGACGTCATAATAAGTGAGGAAGAAAATTAAAATAAAAGCTAGGCTACACTTTACGACTAAGTACTTACATTACTAATTTCACAAATCAGCAGTCGCCTAAAGCAAAATAATGTTTCGTGTCTTACTGATTGGTAAAACCAGTAGTATAGTACTTCAAGTCATAAAGTAAAACTTTTATTTTAATTCTACTACCCACTTATTATATCACACAAAACATGTATTCACAAGCCAACATTCTGAAAATATGTGTACACCTCAAAATTCCTCACAAAAGCTTCATGAATGCAGCTGCAACTACACATTTTGTTGACAGGGCATGTAAATTTATGCAGGTAACCACAGTAACCACTCAAATACATCACAAGCAGTTTAACATTATTCCTGTTTTCCTTTGCCGTAAAACATTGACAAAATGTTATGAACTTACAGCCAAAATATTGTGAACTACCGTAACAGCTGAATCTAGTTGAGTGTTGAAACTTTATATTTGAGCCTTAAGTATAAATCTAGTAGTTTCGTGAATAAACAACAAAAACACTTTTCTCTTACATAGTGTTATCTCTACAGTCGTAAAGCAATTCCAGTTTACGGTACCAAGTTGAAAATAACTCTGGCCTTTAACTGAAATCTTTTCATTCCTTCAGTAGACCAAGTTAAAAATGAGGAGCAAATTTTCAAAACCACAAAAGTCAGTAAAGTAGTTAAACATATCTTCTATGTAAGGTTGGTGGGTTACACACAGCTATGTAGTCAGATTTAATTTAAAAAGTACCTGCACCATTTTAAAATCAGGCAAAAATATGTGTTTTAATTCAAAACCAGACATGTCCACCACACTGTAACTGCACATTCCAAACATGTGTACAGCAGCTTCTATCTATTGGAAAGTGTTAAGAGTTACAAAATGCAACCTCTGGGAAGTTTATTACTTTTAAAGCAATATGCATATGACATCCATCCAGAACTGTACATGAAACCAGTTTTTCTTTAGTAAATAACAAAATATGTTTATGTATGTCCTGTTTATTACGAAAAATGTTGCAGATAAAATTATGTACAGCAATTAACCTGCTGTAATACAATTGTTGCTATAATACATTTTGTTAGTATCCCTACTCATCAATTTATTCCCTTTCCTGTAAAGTTGTATAAAGTAGATGTGTGGTTTTGAAAGATTGCTCTTCAAATCAACTGACCATATGTAGAGAGAAGAAATGTCTAATAAAAAATTGGGTTAACAATAGGCATATTTTAGCGGTCGAATTGGTAGTGAATTCTGTGAACAGAGAATTATTGTGCTTCTGTTTACAGTGGTGTTTGCAAACATCCTGCAAACAGGTTGAAGGTGTTTGCATGTTTCCGGCAACCAAAGCAGGCGGACAGTTACAGGGTTTGTTCACAAAAGGTTTACCTCTATTTTTTTTATAAGAAAATGTGACAGTAGTCCAATTTCTAATACATATATTCGTGAAGAGGGACTTTGCTTTATACAGTCTAAATTTTATTTCTGATAAAATTAGAATTTCATTACTCCATGGTGGTAGACATTTCTGTTCATTGTTATTTCAGTTTAGCAATCTCTTGTAAACGCAAACAGTCTTTACAAATGCTTGCTAACAGCTTGTGAACAATTCAACCACTAAAATGTGCAAAAGTCTTGTAAAGAAACATCTTCCTCTTCTATATCCCCCCCCCCTATCCCAAATCATCCTGACTAATCATGTACTGCTTGGGTCCACAATAGACAAATTACGACCTGTGGTTTTCAGATTCCTTAACAGATGTAAGTTTAGCATTATATTTTGCAATATTTTTAAATTTTTTTATATTTTTATAAGTGTTCCGTAGATCCCATGTTGAACATTTGCTCGGGATATGAAACTTGTCATGTACAATATAAAACATGCTGACATCATGATATATACAGATATGTTTAGAATTAATTGACAAATATTGCATAGAAGTACACAATTCAGAGAATTTCAATATTTACATAACACACAATATCATAAACACATTCTTTCAAGTACTATGAATAAACAATAACATAAACTTATAATCAGAACAATACAAAGGCCTTATATACAATAAAAAAATATTGCATCCTTTAATAAGAGTAACTAATTTGCTCTTTAGTATATACCACAGGTATACTTCAATAATAGTCTCTTAAAGTGCAATAAACCTAAAACATTTGTTTAAGCTTCTAAGAATTCAGTTATGGTATAAAAATTATGATTTTGAAAATATATCTTAAGTGCTTTTAGAAACTGACTGTCACTGATGTATTTTTTTTTTTATCTTAGTGAGATATTTGTTATAAATTTGAATACCAGAAAAAATGGCACTTTTTGAAATATTTTTAAAGAACAAGAGGGAACATGAAGACTGTTAAGTTGTCGAGTGTTATATTTATGATAAGTCTTTCTTCGACCTGACACACTCGCCCTCCTGCTGAGAAAGGGTCACAAGGGACTTCACACAAGAGAAAAAACAGCAACTATATCCTCCCTTCAGCACAGCACACAGCGCTTTTCGAGCAAGAACGAATCTCGCTTACGTAAAAAGGAGCTTGAGAGAAGGGAAAAAGTTGTTTAGAAACACTGAATTTTGCAGTTATGATCACATAAAATGTACCTATTATGTGAGTGTTAAGGCATTTGTGAGTCTATTTGCGTGGATGAATATTATTAACAAATATTTATTTGTAGAAATCTAATGCTGCTTGTATATATATTTTAAAAATTTAACACACTAAAAAAACACAACAGGTTCTTAGGGGGGGAGGGCCGGTCACCCCCTCCGCCCCCCCCCTTAAATCCGCCACTGCAGGCTTTGTATCCTTCCACTTGAACATGACATAACAAGGAATAATAATCCAACATATTACATATACTGTACTAATAATGTTTTGTTACATTTTTACTATTTTTCCCAGGGAAATTTTTGTCTTGTGTCTTTTGTATCTGTTCTATTAAGTGTTTTTGTATGTGAACTACTTTGTGCCGTGTGAAGTCAGCCCCCCTCACGGAGCTGGCTTGGCGACGCCAATGCCATGTTGAATTAGACGAAGTCTGACGTAAGTAGGAGATGAATGCTTCGTTTACCACCTAACTGGTCCTTCACCAGTTGCATCAAGTCACTTAAGTTTTCAATAGTTTAGATTTTAGTTACTTGAACCGTTCGTTGTTTTGACCTGGGGCTCCTCGCCTCCTGCCGGCCGCCACGTCCAGGGGCGTCCTCTTAAGTTCACCGTCAGCCTAGTGCTTTTTTCCCACGCAACCCACTGGAGGGGTTTATGCTCCAGGCCCACTCAACTGGCATTGGCCTTCAGCAGATACTAATCAATTGCTTATGGTGAGTAAACTACGGAAACTATCCACATCTATTGTTGCTCACACCGTCCCTATACTCTGTCCACTCTAAGGTTGCAGCTGTAAGGGACTGTAAGTACTTGTGGACACCCAGTGTGTAGTTTAGTTCGCTACACCCAGTAGCTCGCCTCTCGCCATTGGCCAGTGTTTGTCAGGCGTCTACCACGTGCTAGCCGGCCCGCCCCCGCTGCGCTCAGAGCGCGAGGCAGTTCGTAGGTAGCAGCCCGCGAGGCGTGACGTGTTGTAAGAATGTTCAGTCATACGCCCGCGCAGTAAGACGTGCTGTGATGTCAGTTGCTAGTTAGCAGTCCGAGCAGTCATACGTGTCTTTAGTACTAGCATGACAAGTGTGGTAAGACGTCCGCGTGTATAGATGTAGGCGCGCAGTAATGAGAGCACGAATACTAGAGACGCATGTAGGCTAGAGACCTAAGCATGGGCCGCCGGCGAGCACGCGTGAGTGCCCCACAGCGACGTCACTCTTGCTGTATAGTGTGTGGGACATTAACATGTCAATAAATGGGTGAGACGCGCACCGTAACGTATAACGATCTTGTTAATTGTGACACCCGACATACCCATATTCAGGCCTTCGACCATCACGGGCCTAGAGACGACATAATCAGGTGTCTGCACTGTCCAGCGCAGTGCTCGAAATCCCGTGTAACTCCCTATATTAAATAAAGGGCAGTTACAGATTTGGTGTCAGAAGTGGGATGACACCTATTTTTTGTCGTTTGTCGGAATGCCGGAAATTACAGTCTGTCGGAATCGTGTGACTGTACTGTCGTGTCATGTCGTGTCGTGCCCAGCCGTGCTGGATGATCGTCGTGAACATTTCCGTGTTCGTGTTAGTGTTCTGGACTGATGCCGCTATACGCACTCGTGAACACACGTTGCTAACACGTGAACGCATCGTGCAGCCGCGACGTGTCTCGGGTATGCGTCCTGCTGTCCGCCGGGCAAGGTCAAGACA
>PNEQ01002260.1:42651-65850 GCA_003012365.1 Medauroidea extradentata | reverse complement strand
TGTGGACGTGTTCAGTCCGCATTCGCCCTGAGTAGCGCGCAGACCATGGCGCTCAGTGAACTGTGGTGTTCGTCACTTTTAGATGGATCGCCTCATGCGCAGCGCGTGCTCGAGGTGCACAGTGTTGCTCCGCGCGTTGTCTGCAACGCGCGTTCGATGTTGCATTGCAGCCGCGGCGCGCTCGTGTGTACGCGGCTTAGCATTTTTAACTCGTAACTAACGATTTTGGATCGATGTGATACATGCGTCGTGAATATTTTTCTGGCATGATAAAATTAGTAATGGAAATATGAAGACTTGTAAGCAGAAATTCGCTTGTAAACATTCTGTTTTACGTCGCGATACCTGAAATGTATACTTTACCATTTACAGTAAACGTTATTATAAGTGTCGCTCCTTGTATATCTACTACGATTGTCTGTCGACTTCTACTTATACATAATATAAAGACGACATTTACACCATCTCAACATTCTGTCCCGCACTATCTTTCTTGTCACTGGAACTGAAACATTGCTGTTCTTGTACTCGGAAAATTATTTAGACTCACTGCATAACAAGGACTTGACCTTTGCAGATGTGTTCAGGTGCTCTTAAAATAGCTCTTTTAATCGTATTATAAGGCAGTAATACTTTCTTTCCTAAAATTCGTAATTAAGTTTAAAAAATACCTTCAGATAATTAATCCAGACTCTAAGAGATATAGGCCGACGTATGTATTTTATATTCTTATTGCAAATTCTTTACCAGTTTACAAAATAGCTCTACCGTTAGTTGCAATACGTAAACAATACAGTTAACATGTTCGAGTTATCTTTCTCTTAGGACATTTCGACGGCTAAAAGCAGAATCTCTGAACTGCAATTTGATACATAGTACCAGTATCTAACGCAGTACAAGCTCATGCAAGGGCAAACAAAAAATTAAAATATTATGGAAAGGAATCTCTAAATTGAAACAAAATTTAGAATACCTGTACCTAACTCAGTATTCAGTGATAATGTAATCTCGTACAGGCGAAGAAACCAAAAAATAACTCGCACTAGCAAAAAATACACGGAAACATTCCGGACAACTGTACTAAACAAAAAATATTATGCACTAGCAAAACGTAAATGGAAACACCCAGAGAATGTGTATTCACGTAGCAGTTAAAAAAAAAAATCGTTTTATACTTGAAGGCTCGTGAGTATACTGAGCACGAATTGTCTTTACTTGTTTGTGTAGAGTCCAGTAAGTTAGTTTAGGTTGGAGTAGGCGTAGCATAGTTAAGTTAGAATATATATATATATATATATATATATATATATATATATATATATATATATATATAATTATATATTTGAAGTGCTTAGGTATGATGGAGTATGGGTTATGAAAGAATGAAAGATTAAGTCGTTTGGTTGGCATTTAGATAATTTGTGTGACCTATAATTTGTATATGCATGGGTACGAAAGGCATTATACTAGTTAGTTACAATTTATAGAACTGAAGTAACTTTAACGGTAATATAATTTTCTAAGCTTGTAATATGCGCACTTTTAATTCTTAAGTTTGTTTGGTTTAAATGTATTCACAGCATTGTGACGTGACAATTGAGAGAGTATTTGTTAATTGGTGAGAAGACATCTAATATTGAGGTCAAAGAATGGGATCTAAGACTGAGGTCTAAAAGTGGGGTTTAATATTGAGGTTTAAAAGTGAGTCTAGTTGAGAAATCTGAAGTGAATCCAGATTCACAAATGAGTCATAAAAGTTCGCGAACGATTTCGAAGTCTCGAAAGAGTCTCATAGGAGTCGTGAAGAAGTAAAAGAAAATGGCGGTGAAATACCACGACTCCTACCAAGGACAAACATATTGGTGGTCGTAATAAACATAAAAAAAAATTAATGGTACAACCACAATAAAAATCCTAGAAGGAGTTATGTAACTACATGAATAAGCAGCGCTACCTAGGAGACAATTACGTAACAACTAGAATAATCCAGAATCATGTCCTAGAGGAAACTGTACTATATACTCTGTGCTAAGAATGAAAGGTAACAGCATCGTCAATGTTTCACCTACAATCGACATAAATCAGAATAATTTAAATTTTTTCTCCTACAGTTTCACGGACCATCCGTCTTTTCAAGGAATGACAGGACGATGTGTGATAAAACAGTCACATAATGCAAAACTGTAATTGATGTTTTCACTTCCTGTTCTGGACGTTATGCTCGGCTCTCACCGTATTGCACTGACATTTCTAAGCCGTAATTCATACAACAGGCATAGTAGCGCTATAAGCATTATTTCAGTTGTAATTCTAAGCGATGCTTTGCATCTACGACAAATAGATTTGATGTTTCTACTATCTGAAAGTTGCCCCCCCATCTTCGAGACAATCAGGTTTCATTACTTACAAATATATATTTTAATTATGCGAGGGTGACAGCAAGGGGACTCATCTCAAACGAGCACTCAGAGGTAATACTAACCTACAATACGAAACGTCGTTGTTACTGGGAATTGCTAACAGTATTTATTTGAATTAAATTAATTAAATCATCATTATAAATATAGAAAATAATGGCTTCAATTACTACCTACAGATACACGTATAATCCACATGAAATATGGGATATTTACAATATCGATTTTGATATTTCCCTCTGCCCCCTCCACCCGGCCAAAAAAGGGTGGAGGGACAGGTTCATGTAAATATCAACACGTTTCATTTTATTTTTCAATTTCACTTAGTGAATCGAGAAAATTTTATTTAATGATTCCATTGCCATCTAAGAAATTGAGATAACCGTTTCGAGAAAAATTGTGCGCATTTTTTAAAAGTAAACAATCCAAATCTGCAATAAAATATGGGGGTTCATACTTAGGTCTAATACTTCTAGGTTTACCCATCCTGCCTCCCCCACAAAAAGATTGGGAAAGAGAGTTCACATTTGCAGACATTGTTTGAGCCAATTATGTCAGGTTCGCTGAATCTGTACAACTAGGACTGTATGGTTGTCTTTAATAAGTAGGAACAAATTCTCTCCATCTCATTACTTATACTATACACGTTTGTTAGTAAAAAAAAAGTGATATAAGTTTCAAAATATAGTAATTTCAGATGTGCTTTGAAATTTTTTTAAAATTCATAAAGTAAATTTTCTACTATGTCTGGTGTTTATAGTTAACGAATGAAAAGTACGCACAGACAGCTAATGTAACTTTATCATTCGTAAGCCTACATTTCTTAAAATGGGTGCAAATTAACTCTGAAAGTTAAAATCGTTCACGTAGGCTACGTACAGAAATATTAAATAATAGCGATTTAGGTTTTTCTTGTGCTATCATCTGACATGGTGAACATATCACAAATAAAAATGTTGACAAAAAAGTTCATAAATATTAAGTTGGCATTCTATCTGTCCTGCAGTTTTGGACATTATGATTAAGAAATTATGTGTTCATGTCGTGAAAGCTCCGAAATTGGATGACATCACAACTCATAACATGACAAAACAACTTAAAAATAATGTTTCCTTACGTAGTACTAAGTGTGTACAGAGTCTGAGAAAACTTCGGAAAATGGTCCTCACATATTAAATTTATGTAATGGGAAAAAAATTCGAAGGGCAATTCGTTGCCTGGTCTGCCTCCACCCGGGTCTACAGTACGTACATTTTCACACTCGCCCAGAGCAATTTCCCTGGTGGCAGCCGAGGCGGTTGCGCCCGCCAGGGACTTAGCCGCAGGAGGAGAGGTCGTCGCCCGGTCGACCGAACAACTGCCTGCTTTAGGCACCTTAATTTGTTCAAAGTAAACGTGCCGGCCCACCTCGACACTCGGTGAAGAGCACCGCGGTAGGATTGTATCGGACCGCCGACGCGCAGACCAGAGACCCGCGGCCGACCGCAGTGGTTTTTAAAAACAGAATACGGTCTGAACATTAATAGTCGCGGTATTTGGTACTAAAAGTGCGTATTGAATTACATGAAATTCTGATTTATGGTTCTTTTAGATATCTCATGTGATAAAAGTTTGTTTCAAAATCCACTACTGTGTAGCCGTTAACGCAGCGTGAACATAATGCATACAAGTCGTGTCATTGTATTTCGAACCATATGTTTATCGAGTTTGACGAAATTCTGAAAAAATAAATAAATAAATAAATAAATAAATAAATAAATAAAACTCAGATATGTTGCTAGATCTAACCATGTTTCAATTTTCACCAAACAGATAATATGAATACGGCATAAACAAACGCATAAAAGTAAAATTAACTTACTAACTACAATATGAGTACTGAGTTCAATGAAGTTCTGATAAACGGTTCCTTAGATATATACTGAAATCATATCATGGTCAAATGGCTGACATTTAGAAAATACGAACAAGAAATGAACAAAAACGTAAAAGCTAATTCATCTTGTTAAGAAATATATATATATAAAGTGTTCCAAGTATGCTGTAGTTCTGAAAGTGGTTCCTTGTTTAAATAGTGAAATTTAAAAAAATATGTTCAAACAGCCTTCATTTTTGAAATTCAAATAAGGAATGAACGAAAAATTCAACTTAATAAGGAATTTATTCGTACGAATTTTTAAGAAAATTCGGAAAAATACTTCCTAAGATGTTATATCCTCTTTCATCTCTGTGATTTACCCTCCTATAGCGGCCAGCAAGTTACTAAACATCGTCTGCAAATATAATACCCCTGCGCTTTCTTTCACTGCCATACTCGCATTTACCTCTGACATATTCTCTGTGTCTGACATCACGACTTCGAGGCCGTCCGAACCCTGTCTCGAACTCGGTCCGCCAGAGAACATATATATCTACTGCTCTGTCTGACGCCAAATCTACTCTCGTCACGCTCCGAGTTGATTCAGTAACCCCTTCGACTCTCGGCACACGTACAAAGTTCAACTCCGCGGTCTCAACTGAATCCGCGAAATTACCTGCCTCAGCCAACCCTTGTTCCTTCGGGAAAAACATTTCTGTTTTTCGACGAATGGCCAGCCGATGTCGTGTCTCCATCTACGACCTGAAAACAACCTACCTATATGTGTGTCGCCTACACAGACATTACACACACATATCAGCGTCGCTGTCCTCTCGTCGCTCTGCCGTCGTGACTGTCTGCTGAAAGACGATGTCCGTCACTCACCCAAATATACAGTGCTGACTTCGACGTTGTCGTCGTCGGGCGCCGCTACTGATGTCGTGGTGTGGTGTTGTCGTGCTGTCTTCAGTGGCCACCGACTCTTTCGTTTTCCTGCTGTTCTCCGGCTCTCTGGACCCTCGCCGCCGTAAAAGATGCTGTACTGGGCGTGTCCCTGTTGGTCAGCACCCTGCAGTCGCTCGTCCCGCGGCTCAGCACACCTCGTCGCTCTCCGTCTCAGGGTCGCGGTTCTGAGTTCGTATCGCGAATCGCGATTTATGTACTTCGTTGACGAACTTTAGCCCCTTAGTTGTGGAGCCAATTTGTTATATCCTCTCTCTTTCAATGTAGTGTGGGGATCTATTATTATTGCATTGAAACACCGACAGTTTATGTCCTTAGATACTTCGGAACCTTGAACCTGTTCCGTCAGTCCCACGAGAGATACGCTATAATATAGTTTTAAAGTTTTTAATCACGGCCTCACGCGAATATCACACTCTTCGTGACAGTCGCGGCAAGAATCAGTTTTATATGTGTCTTCCCGCGAATTTTCGCGAATCGACCCGCGTTCACTCTTCGTGACGGTCGCAGCAGAAGTCTCTTTATATACTCGGCTTACTACAATCGCCCGCGGTGGCTCCGTGAGACGCGCCCACACTTCGTGGAGATCGCCATCGAAGTATCTCTATATATGGGGTTTACCACAATCGGCCGCGGTGGCTCCCCGCGACACGTCCACCCTTCGTGGAGGCTGTCGCAGGAGTCTCCTTAACTTTCCCTTCGCGCCTTCATGGCGAAACTCTCCTAGGACCGCCCTAATTTAAACTTTCAGCCAATCGCGTCTCTCGTGGGTGACGACGACAACAAACCCTGCCATTCCTCCGTATCAATTTATTGAATCTTTTTAAAACTCACACACATTAACATTAATATCTCTTTGAACATATTTACCAAATTTTATAAAATTCGGATGACTAATTATAAAGTTAATATAAAATTGCACAGCAGGGGGGTGGGCGTAGCCACGCTTCTAGGTGCCCTAATTTTCAGCATCCTCGCCGCGTGTCCCTCGTCGGCTCAAAGCTGTTCGCTTGCTTTCACCCCATGTTTTCGCCACTTTCCCTCCCCTGCTGTGTTAACCGTCAATCTGCTGTGACACAATGCCACTTTTCGCGGGCCATATTGCGTCTCTCGCCAGTACTCAAAACTAACTTACAAATTAATTATTTTAAACAAAATTTTGCAATTGAGTCACATAAAACAAACAATCCTAAACACAATGCAATTTCAACTGGCTTTCTACGACTATTCTAACCTAATTTGTAGTATTTACAATATATATGTTATTTATTTACATTTAAAGACTATATGCCGGTTACAAATGTTCGATTTGTTTTACGAACACCGCATAATACTATATTGTCGTCAACACCATGTGAACATGTTGTTCTTGTGGATTCAAACATGTTGTTTGGTTTCCTATCTTGAACTACTAAAACAAATAATAGATTTACTGAAATTTGTGGTACTTACCACACATTCGTCAATTTTAACTTGTGTATTTTGCCATTAACTTTTGACAACACTTTGATTGTTCCTTGTCCCAGTGCCGTCAGTGCTTCTTGTCCAGCAGTCTTTACACTGCAAGGATTCGTGAATTGCTTCAAATGTCACAAAGAAACCTGAAGTGTTTGCGACATGTCTTGTGGCTCCATTGTATATCCACCAGTCTGTTGAATTTACTTCAAGTTCACATAATTCATTGTAAAGTGAGATAAGAGCTTCATAAACTTTATTGCTCTGAGTATTCGTATCTGCCTTGATTTTAGTTGGACGTCCATCAGCTATCTACTTTTTGACGTACCGTATCAAATATCGCTTCTTTTTGTAGTAGTTACATAAATCATTTTTATGATGTAACTTTTTGGCCAATTTATTTTTACCAGGCTGTGTATAAGTTTGTTATGACTACTAATGCTACTTGAGAAAATTTCTCATTTTCTCCAGTTTTTCTTATATTTCGCTCATACATACACAACTGTGTTTTTAACTCATAAAATGTTTTCTGTTCATCTTTAGTGATTAACATCCAACTATACCTAAATGTTTCAAAAATTTTTGACAGAATGTACATACTTTTGCAAAGAAAACAGTAAGTCTGGCAATGCATTTTCATTTCTACCTTTAAGTTCATTATTCAACTCATTCTACAGACTTTTTAATTGAATAATATGTGAAGACACATCTTCACCTTGATGCCAACTAAAAGCAAAAAATCGGTGCAAATTTTGAATAACTGATCTTTTGATGTCGCTTTAAACAGCTGTTTTAATGCATCCCATACCTCCTGAGCTGTATATTTGTCTATTATTTTCTGATCACTAGAACTACAATATTTGGAACTACATTGCAGCAAACAAAATATATGAGTCTTCTTGTGGTTAATTTTAGAATGTCATTTCCTTCTGAACTATCGATTGCATTACTAAAACATAGAGTTTAAGTAGCTTTCTTCGAATGGTCTGTCATCGCAAGTGTTTCGTCTGTGACAGATCAGCTACAGTATCTCTAGTATGCCCGAACAATTGTTATTCCTCAGCCACAACGGCTGTCGTGGCTGCAACCCGCACAGCACGGAAAAAAAAAAATCCCAAGACTTGAGGTGCGTCCTGTGTTTGTTCCTCGCGGCAGATACACGAGAAAACCTCTGTTAAACGGCGCGTTTCACGAAAAGAACTTCTTGTACTTGTTGATATATCACTAGTTCGTTACAATGTCACAGGTCATGTTTGTGATGTACGTACGTGGAATCTTTGGATCAGTTTTGTACAGTAAATTTTTATTTTTAATATATCACATAAGTACAAATTTCAAAAGTGAAAACATTTAATAAATTCAAACAATACGGGCAACATAAATACATAATCCAATTCTCATAATAGCGCAAACACTATTATGTGGGTTTATAACTTCGAATTATCCTACGCTACAAATTCAAGCAGCACAAATTCACTCATACACGCACATTAAGTAAGATTAGCGAACCAACCCCCGTAGCTTAGTCGGTTAGGTAAGATATGCCAGGTAAAGGGCCGCGAAACCACTTACAAGGTTTGTATAAATTACCTTAAATAAATCACCAGGTGGAGTTTCCGTTTGAAACTACTAGGCCCACGTATTGATACAAGATTTATTTTATTACGCTGCTGCCATTAGTAATCTCCACAGTTAAAATATTTACTTTAAAAAAATGTTAAATGTATGAAGTGAGGAGTTTGGATCCCGCTTATTGAAACCTGTCAAAGTAAGAATTTCTGCAATTTTTAATGTTTTGTATTCTGAACGAATATATTAAACACCTCTAAATAACATTGCTTTAATATCACTGAAAATCTGACACTTGAGCGTGTGTGTTTAGTGGGCATTTCAATATTACTTTACTGCACAAAGAAGTAACATTAGAAGAGAAATTACAAGTCATTCTAGAAGATACAAAAATGATGAAAGAAATCACATGGCGCACGCTAAACTGCTACACAAGTCCTTTACTCAAAATTAAAAAAAAAAAAAAAAATCTAATTATATAAAGGCATATAGAGAGCTTGGTTTGACACACGTTGGTCATCAAAGCAAGGAAAGCCAGGAAGCTGATATCGTCAATTGATTGCATATCTTTAACTTAAAATGTTTATGGTAATAAGCGGAGTCCTCTGTCGTCTGAAAAAAAAAAAATGTTACGGTTGATTTAATTTCGATGTGCTTGGTTACCTTTCTGGCGTAGATATTCTATAATTTTACTACGTAAAGTAAGTTCTGCTTAAAATGAATACATATAATACATTATACACCAGCAAACATTCACAGCGTTGCCACTTTGTTTTACGTCAATACATTGTTAATGGTTTTACCTATCATGCAAATGTCAGCAGGGAAAGCCTGCGTAATTCAGGTGAAACATAGGGCGTGTCCGAATTAGCAGATATTGCTAACAAAACAACCACGTATGTGTGTAAAATATGTTGACGTATAGTGTCAATTTAAGATTTGAATAATTTTGTATGCAACAGAAGCACACAAATAGGGCTGTCCAAATTGAACCATTCAAAATCATAAAATTACAAAAACAGCAAATAGCAATTTTGAACACGGCCATAGTTTAGTTTGTCAACATTCTGCTGCTTAACCATATACAAATATATAGTTTTTATTACGGTGCAGTTGTTCACACAAAATCTTCTCACTTATTAGCAGAATATAAATGTAGTGCCATCAGCCTGCCTCAACATCGACGACTGAAAATGGTGTGTCATTAGTTGACCAATGCTCAAGCTGTCAGGTACCGTCATAGCCACTTCTGGTGCACGAACATTAGTGAAGAATCTAGTAAGCCGTGAGTCAAACCACTATTCTGTACTCACTTCAGAAGGGAAAGTAATTGGAACAAAGAAGCCTACACGCACTGGAGAACATAAGTAACATTTTCCGTTGTTTGTTACGAGAAATGTTGTATACCGGTGCTTATTTGTATGTGCATTAAATAAAATGGCAGTATGATTAATATACGAGTTTCGTTGTTAATTATTTCACATTTGACATTAAACTATATTTTATTCTGTCGTTTTCGTGTACAAATTATATTTTAACTGAAAAAATCCAGCCAGTTTATTGCACATTGTTCAAAATTAAATGAAAACTAACATTTTCTATCGTATTTTGGCAGTTTAATTTGTTCTACTGGGATGTTTAATAAGGCCCAGGAAAATATGTGAACTTGGTATTTTTTAATCTCTCCGCAGTATCTTATTTTCTAAGTTGCAAGGTCACTGAGATACAGTTTGAACAAAACATGTATGTGTCAACTGCAAACTTGACATTTTTCTGCCATCTGCTCATACGCAAGTACAGTAGTTTGTTGGTGTACACATGTGTAGCGTACCAGACGGTCCTGTTAAATTTCTTTTCTTTTTTCTCCGACCCCCACTCCTTCATTCCGGCGCTGCTCCATACTCACCTCATGTCACCCCACTCCAGCGCTAAAGACCTCGATGTTAAGCGCTGATCAAAATCTCTCACTCACTCACTCACTAATTCTTCTCCGACATCGCTTGTCATAATTAAACACTCGTCATTTTGCAGTCGACTGAAGCAATCAATTAACATATAGTGTTAGTTAACTTCGTCAAGCAGTACGATAGTTCTTTATTGTGAAGTCACCCACAACTTATTCCATATAATCCACTCATGTGTAATTTTTCTGTTAATTTTTCGTTTCTAATTACAGCACTATATTAAAAAAAAACAGTTCAGCTCACAAGGTCAAAGATACTAAGAGTTGCACAAACCTCTCAGCTCAATTAATTTAATGATTTAATGATGTTTGAGGTAAAATGAATTTTTAACGTATATCCTTTACTTGTTAGTTAATAGTTAATTAATTAACGGTGACTCCCAGTACCACAGCTCACAAGGAAGGATGCGAGGTTATAAATAAGACCCTCAAAACGTTATGGTTAATGATGGAGTATTAGGTCAATGTCTATACTGACTGCTGTGAATGATGTACCTAGTCTATATATTGTCAGTTACTCAACCGTATCATTCTGCCTGATACGTCACCACGTATGGTTGTCATCTAAGGTTTATCTTGGTGGGAAAGGGGGGGGGGGGGCAAGGTTTATTGGCGGAAGTGGCCTTGTTCCATTTGGGAGAATACTATTAGTAACTTTCATGATGTGCACCTAATCATGTAATAAATGTATCTATGTTAACGTTACTTCATAAAAAAACAAATTTCATAAACTTTTCATTCAAACTTCAGAGAGGGGCAGTTGTCGTCTTCCCCCCTAAGTGACGTCCCTGATACTTCGGAAGGTTCGCTGCAGTGTCGGGGAATCAGTTTTAAAACCAGGAAACTTTATAAGAACGGAAATGCTGCAATGACACCAAGTTCAAAGTAAAAGTTTTATGACTTAAAAACTACAGTTATTACTACATGTACTCAAGTCAACTCAGTGTTGTACGCGATGTGAACCGCTTGTCCCAGTACACACCTACCGCAATGCGCTTCTTTGTCTGTGTTGCTACGACTGTAAACTAGGTCAAGTGACAGTCGTCCTTGTCATACGTTGCAGGATATACTTGAAGGAGAACTGCTTGTTACATTGGCAGCTCTGCAGGTCTTGCTACAAAGGTCACACGGTCTCTCAGTAATAACAACACTTGTTGGCAAAACCACAGACGAGACGCGGTGTACAATGCAGGGCGCTGGAACGTATATGGGAAAGGGGGGAGGGGTACATTGTACAGTTGGACCAAAAAAATTAAATGATGGAAGGGTTAACATAATTGTTCTGGTAGGGGGGGGGGCAGTAACCAGAAGCCGAGGGGGGGTCTGGGGGGTCTTCCCCCGGGAAAATTACAGTTTCTAGGTGCAAAATAGTGGTATTTAAGCAGTTTAAGAACTTAAATATACAGTGGGCAGAAATGTTAGCACTTTTAAAGGAGTAATTTATAATTGTATGCATATAACTTAAAACATATTAAATTATTTATTTAGGCGGCACTTATGTCCAAATGTCTTTACTTCAATTTATTTAGTAGTAACCTTTTGAGTATGTGAGTCACAGGAATTTACAACAGAACCTCGTGCAACAGATCACTTATGATATTCTACATGCACTAAAATCACGGGCTACGTAATAATCTAACTATTTTGCAGACATTTAAACAGTTGAATTTGCTCGCAAATTTTGCTCAAATTTGTGCTATAATGTACATAATTCATCTTCGTATTTTGGAATTTACTTATTAATATCTCCAAATATATATAATTATGTTAAAAAAGAAATTAATCTAAATCATAATTAACTGCAAACACTAAGGTGTACTGTTGTGCACGAAGACGTTCGAGAAAGAAATCGAACGTTATAATAAAATACCAATACTGTTCATGTTTGAAAGTAATATATACTCACCAAATATATAATTTATAAATTTAAATAATCCTTCATTAATATTTATCCATGGCTACCAAACCTAAATCTCTAGTCGACTAGTTAGGGGAAGGAAAGACTTGAAAAGTGTTTTTTGATTATTCCTCCATATCAAGCAAACTCTTCAAGATGTATACTTGGTTTTTGCTTCAAAATGATTACCTAAATACCTGAAAAGTATTTTCAGGATTTTTAAATATTTGGCTCCCATGAGAAGAAAAGGGAGAAAATGTGGTTTCATTAATCGTTTACGTAGTTGGAGCCGAATGGGTTACATTTGTGATTTTTGCGTCACTTAGATACCTATACCTACGTCTAAGATGGAATTTCAAGACGTTTCGATATTTGATACTTTAGGGTTTAGGGGGTGGAAATAGGTGAAAAATGTTTTAGATTATTCCCCTCTCCCCCCCCCTCTCTCTCTCTCTCTCTCTCTCTATATATATATATATATATATATATATATATATATTTGAGATATCGAACTGATTTTGGCTTCAGGATTATGTTGCTTACGAAAATACCCAAAATATAATTTAATGATTTTGCCAAAATCGACCCCAAAATGTTGAAAAAAAAAAAACGTTAAATGTGTTTGCTATTCATAAACGATATATATCGTTATCGACATCATTAAAATTTTAGATGTCGATGTCAATTTTGCTTAAGAATAATGCTACTTAAATGCCTGAAATGTAATATGACGATTATTTTTTTTTTTTTTTTAAATTCGACACGAACAGAGGTGAAAATGGTGTAAGAGGTGGAAATTGTTTTCAATGAATCGTTGATGTATCTTGGATCCAGCGCGTTGTAATTGTGTTTTTTAAGTCTATGAGACAGGCATAAAATATTCTAGCATGTTATTAAAGGGTTTTCTAAATTATGTCTCTAAGGGGGTGAAAAGACGTAGAAAGTATTTTACAAAACCTGGATATCGTTTGAATCATTCGATATGTAGATAGGTAGGTAAGTGGGCTTCACGTCTTGTCGACAGCGAGGTCATATAGAAGGCGACACACAACTTGTACAATGACAGCAGCTGGGAGAGCAGTCGGCCATGCCTAACGAACCATCCCAGTATTCGCCTGCAGCTATTTCAGGAAACCATGTCAAACTGAAATCAGGATGGGTCGATACCTGAATGCGAGTCCAACGTGTTTAACGTTGCACCGCTTCGCTCAGTCGTTCGAGACATAAAGCTGCTGCTCTCTTCGTGATGATGATTACGTAAACGGTTGTAAATCTTTTTAAGGATATTTCTAAATTCGGACTCTATAGGTTGATATATGTTTTTTCACAGAATTGTCTTTTAGATGTGACTACGTGTTACCGTCTTAACTTTCAGTTAAATTAGACACTTGCACAAATGTCTAACTACGATATTTAATTCGAAATTCGACCTCAAAACGGGCTTAAAGATGTAAAATGTATTTTCGATTAGCCAATAATATCTATCTAATCGTGCAGTTGAGATATCGAGATGCTGTTGCCGCGTGAAATTATGTAATGTAAACAGTAACTCTGGATAAAATATGTGATGAAGGCATTTAACAGCTAGCGTACTCAATAACAGTGAACTATAATTAACTATTTTAGCTCAGTGTAAAGAGCGCGTGCAATATGCTCGTATGATGTCATAGTAATTCCCATCGCAAAGTCTTGCACGGGATACGAACCCGTAACCCCACTCCTTCCAAAACACAAATTTTGTACAATACCTGAGTGAATGTTAAAGGCGTGCCGTGATAATTCTTTCGTATGTAGTGGCTACAGTCCAAAGAGGTTTTATTTATGAGTAGGTTGGTAAAAAGAAACAACTGTTGAATTATTTATCTGTGATCATTCTGTTTTTTCGGGAGATCGTAACATTTTACTGCTTTTCACCCACTTAACGACAGTATCCCTATTCTGAACGTACTAGTCAGCAGGGAAAACAGGAGCATATAATCTAAGGCACACAGGAAAAATACACACACATGCCAATACCTACATTTTGTATCCAACCACCCTAAAAACACAAAAACTACAATGATTCACACACTAGCCAACCGAGCTGTGATCATTTGTTCTAAAGAGAAATCTATTGCGGTCGAACACATAGATTTCAGAACTAATGGCTACCCGGCCAACACTACCAAACAGCACATGAAACCTAACAGAAACCGAAAAGCCAACCGGAACCCTCTGTATGTTCGAGGCCTTTCCGAAATAAAATAAGACGTCTGGGAAACAAATATGGCCTTCAAACAGTATTTCAATCCGACTCAACTACAAAAGTATATAATTACTAGGGTAAAAACAGCTACAGAAAAATAACAAGCCCACAACTGTGTGTATCAGATACCCTGCGAATGTGGTCATTTGTACACATGTGAAACTGGCAGAGCTCTCTCAACCCGAATCAAAGAACACATAAACAATTGCAAGAAAGGTGAAACCCCAAAATTTCCATGCATGGGGAGAAAATTCAAAATTCCTTGGGAAGACTCATCACCACTCACACAAGAAACCGATAAAAAAAATAATCCTTTATTATCAGCTGTAACAATAGTTTCTGTCAGCAGAGCATTTAAATTAAAAATATGTGGATCACATTAATTGTGAGAGAAAACGTATTACAGGGCAAAAACAACAACAAACACTCGACCCACCATAGCCAATCGGAGTCAATTTATGCTGCGCGGCCAATCAGGAAACAGACCGTTTGCCTTTGGCTGAGCGAGATAAGCGGACTTATCCTATATTATGTACGTTTGGTTTTCATGCTTCCTCAATATAGTCTGGCAGATTAACGGAAGCATTATACACTTCGAGGTAAAAGCGATTTCTCTTTTCATCTATAATTTTTGGTCTACAAAGAACGTTTTCAGACACTGGGGCTACATCAGGCAGTTATTTTTTTACAGTGCAGTGCAAATTTTGTTAGGTAGTAAGCGACTTGCAACGATTACTTACTTTAAAATGGATGTATTTCGGGCACTGAAGTGTGTATTACTACGTTTTCAAAGTCGTAGAACACTAATATGTTGGTGAAAAGTAACTCGGAATAGTTTGTAATGCCATTGAACGGGTTAAAGGCAACGGGTAATGAATTTGGGCAAATTTGAATAAAAAAGTGTTCTACAGATGGCCTGGTGTCTCTTTTGTCGAAACCTTTGTTGGTAATGATTTGCTTAAAAAATAATGAAGATATAAACGCTGGTAAAAACAAACCAAAAGTAATATATAATTTTTTACTCACTATGGTAAACAATCAACATTTTTCTTATGCTAAAACTGTAAAAAATTGCCGAGGCGGTACATTCTTGCAGGAGAAAACAGCCAATTCTCTAGTACATAAGTAGTTAGATTATATACATACAAAATATTTTTTTTAGTAATCCAAGTAACTTATAACTGCTAATATTCGCAACCACCACATTTGCATAGGGATGTATATATGGGAGGCCAGCCTTTCCACACCCACAACGGATGCTATTGCATAACTTTTTGCAAGAGCATGTTATTATCTCCTGACAAAGGGTAGAGGGAATTGAGTTCCATTTTAACTAAAAGTAAGATATTTGTATTAACTTATAGTACTAGTGTGATATAATATGAATATAAATAAATAGGATACTGTTTATGAATTCACTTACCTCTAAAGTTACCAACGTTTCTTCTTCCATTGATTTCCTTCAGCCATATTCTTGAAGACCCTGAAGAAATGGGTTTTTCAGCAGGTTCTGACTCCACACATGCCGTGCTTGAAACGATGTTCGCAAAGTATGCTGAATGAGTGCGTCGTGTGTTGGAGGAATATTCTCAGTTTCTCTTCCTTTACAAGAGAATAATGTCTTCCTGTACTGTCCTCTTTGCTACTTCTGTCGTACATAATAGTGACATACTTCTCTAGCGTGGGCACAATTTTTAGGACTTCCTCTGGAGTAAGGGGCTGAGAAAGCAATCGGAAGGTTTCGCTGACTGAAGTCTAAGTTGAGCGGGCCATATTTGGTACAAGTACCTTATTCAAAAAGTTCTCGCTTGTTTGAATTTTTTTTTTAAATTCCGGCCAGTTCTTTGAAACTTGTTTAGTGACATCAATTTTACGACGAACGCCATGACCTCTCTTTTGTCTCATAGCTGACTTTAACGAGGCAGGAATATACTAATAAATAATTGCATCCACTCGATGGGCCTTCTCGAAAGTTGGACTTCTAACATAAGCGATGATCTTTCTCCCGTAGCCAGCAAACTTGTTTCCAGGATCAGGCAGAATGTAGTGGACTACCGCGGCTCCGTCTATCACCACCATGTCGAAGTCCAGGGACTGTTGTTCTGTTGGTTCTTCATCAGGCTGCAAACATGCAAGGAGCTCTGCTTTCTTTCCAAATCGAAGCTCGCCATTTTCGGGAAATGTGGGTAGGAGTGATTTTTGTGGCTGAAAAACACTTCCAAGTTTCCACACGAACCTGGCATGCAATGTAAAGTCTGGAAAACAAGCTGCGATGTTTTATCACTGAGATAAGCTATTCTTTTTTAGATGAAGTCTTCGTTGGAAGTGAAGTAAACACAGAAAACTTATTTTTCTTCAGTAGTGTGTCCATTGAGATGTCAGTTTATAATGATCGTGACTGAAAGAACTCTCTAGTTTTAGCCTTTCCAATGTTTTTCATCTGGAGAAATCGGAGTTCACACCATAATTCATAACTAGTCGCGAATCCAAAATCATGAGATCACTGCTCCCATCAGAAATGGCTTTAAAAGTACGCTTCATATCAGCAACAAAAGAAAATTCCTCGAAATATACACATAGGTACGACAATACTATCGTGGAAGTTCCTGAAACAGTAATTAATATTATTATTATTTTCAAAATATGCATTTCATTTCTGATCTCATCCATATGAAAATGCCTCCATGCCCCAGCGAAATAGTGATACAAGTTGAGATAAATTTACAATTTTTGAAATTGATTACTCCACAACATAGAGGATAACAAGCCCTATTATAAGTTAAACAATAGTACAGACAGATTTGGGAACATTGCTTATTATGCTGCCGTCCCAGACTCACCCAAATTGTTTTAATTTTTGGTCGAATGACTTCAGGAGTGTCACCATTGTATTCCTTGACCCCGAAAACCTAAGAAAGAACACCCTAACGAATAAGCTGTGATAATTCCTCCGTGCCTGAAAACGTTCTTAGGAGGCCATATAACACAAATAACAAATAAAATTGCTTTCACCTCGAAGTGTATAATTCGACTAATATTTAACATTAAGAGTTAGTCGACCGTAACTTTTTTTTACGTTTGAATAACGGAAGTGGGGAAGGTGATAAGCCGAATATAACCCGTGCATTAAACACCTCGTCGCCTCTAGGCGCGGAGTACTAAACTAGCGCGCAGTGTTTACGTAGTAACTGTTTTTCAACTGGACTTTTATTTGTGGAAAGTATGTGGTAAAGTCCAATGCAGGTTTCTATGAATTTGTTTTACGATTACGGTTGATATTTTCTCAGCTACAGCAACGTGAAAAAGTCATTTTTGGCAGTTTTGAGGAGCTTGATAACCATGTTTTTAATTATCGGACTGCATTTTTAAAATCATAGGGACTTTACTTGAAGTGTGTGTTCTTTTCGTACATAAACATATTAGAAACATTTTTAGTAACTATACATGAAAAATGACTATATGTACCACGCTACAACACGTCTCACGCGCCAGGTCCACTAGCTCTTAAGCCGCCGGACTATTGTTGCCATGCTCGCCTTCATCGTCCAGTAGGGGTCATAGGAAACCTGCCCAAGTCCTACGGCTGGACATGGCTCATCCAGTCCAGTAGGATGCTCTGAATGGGCGGTGTGCACTACTGATCGTGAGATGGAGCGACCGTCTGCAACAAATCACGTCTCTGGGTGGCAGATAAGGGATTCCAGCTTGCTGGAGTGGCTGGGAACAACCAAAACCAGCCCGCGGACCAACTGACGGGAGTCGTTGAAGTGTCATCCTGGGTCGCTGTAGTAAGAAGATTGGATGGACCTGAAGTCTGCGAGGGATTTTACTGGACGTAGGCGCCAGCCGTGCTGCGGCAACAACAACGGATTGCTATTAAAGTGTTTACACCACAACGCCACTACCACGCCAAGGTGGCTGGGTATCTGTGGAAGGTACAGTCTGCTCAACGAGGAGTGAGATACTTACTCGACTGAATCAACGCTAGGATGCACCAACGATCTCCGGTGACAATTGCTACAGTTCTGCCATAGATGTTACATAAGCCTCATCCAAGCCGGTTGGAGTGGTCTTCACATTTGCTTTAACCATAGCCCCTTCCCTTACAGTCAACCCGGCAGCCACACTACATAAAATAGTCTTCCAAACCAGAATAACACACTCAATAGCCTACCAACCAGCAGGGATGTAGGACGCCTTTAATAAGAGGGAGGTGGCGTCCAACTAACATATTTCCCTGCTGCTACAGTGCTTCAGTTGGGTGTCGTCAACATATTATTGCCGGCAGCAGGTTTCCTCCAGTGTTGACGCAGGTTTATTGTTGCTTCCCACATCGTAACGTCAAAAGACTGTAAGGGACCAAACGCAGACCACGGTGTCTCCCTCCTACTCTTAACTGAGCGAGACGGAGAATTCACTGTCACCAATTTTACACTATTACATTAACGTACAGTCTAGTGGCTGGAACTTGTGTCGTATTTTTATTTCATTTGGTGATTCGTATATTTCCCTGTTTGTCTGTTTGCCAAAGCTGGCCTCAAACCTGCGTTGTCTGCATTTGTAGTGTCTGGTTTTCTTCTATTTATTTTCTTATTTGCCTGTCCCTGTTTTATTTGACCTGATTCCATTCTTGGAATTTGTTGTGTTGTATCCTGTTGACCCTGCTTGCCTTTACGTTTATCTAATCTCTTTAGTTTCCTTTTACAGTCATCTATATCGGAATGGAGTATGTCCAAAAAACTAAATCCAGTCATGCACTCCCAATACACAACTCGTTCAAAGATCACTTGACTTCATTATTTTATTTGAGTGAGAAGGGGGCAAGATTTTCAGCATAACGTCGATTGTGACGCCATTTGCGTAACGTGTGCTTTGTCAGCACAGACGAAGTAGTACAAAAGGCCTATTCACAATTGCGATGTCCGAAGTTGAGTCCTAGGACAAGAATGCGCTGATTGGCACACGTGACTGTGACGTCACATCAGTGTCCGAAGTTACAGTGTCTTAGGAAAAGCTTGGTCCTAAGACAAATATTCTCCAATTTTTACTTTTGTCCGAAGTTGTGTCCTAAGACAGAAGAAAATTTAATCTATTTTCGTGGGAATTCGTAACTAGATATACAATTGAAAACATTGAAATCAAACACGGAAAAAATAGGACGGTTTAAATCAATAGGAGCTGGACAAAATATTAATTAATCACAATTTTGGACCAGCTTCGGACATAATAAATGTGAACAGCGAGGGCAAATCTAACCACGAAGTTCGGACACATCCACTGCCACGGTCACGTCTGTGGACACGGCCATACGTAAATAGGCCTTAAGTGAGACACGTCTTTCTACAACTTTAATGACATCTGAGTTCATTTGATTTTCAGTTATCTCCATTGTCTCCTTGTTCTGATCGAGTTTTATTTAAGTCTATACCATTTTCTTTTGGTTTTGATTGGTTTTATACGCAGTGGTCCTGTGACTTAAAGTATCCGAACTACTGCTGATAGTGAGGATTGAACTAAGTTGCGATCAACGTTAAAGTGTTTAATTGGCCATATCTAACTTGAACTTTTTTCCAAGTCAAGTTCACAAAATCTTTAATTTAATTTAAATTTTTAAACTAAATTTAATGGACTAAAGACTTGTCAAAGAATAACGCCTTCCTTAATTAATATTAAATAATGTTTTATCCTCACAGTAAATACAAATTTAAGTAATTTTCTTAGTCTATGAATATTGTGAGGATGTAATAATAAGTTATTAGATTTATTTACTTTCTCAGAGTTTAACCTTCTTAGCCAACTATTTATATTTATTATTAGAACCTTTTCTTCTTGGAATCCCTTTCAATTTCTTTGCTTTGACAATTTTTTTTTTAAATTAAGTACTGTATTATTTTACTTGTGTACTGGAAAGTAGGATATCTTGTCTTCAGTATTTAATGTCATTAAGAATTAAATTTAACTATTTTCTGTTGATACACACAACACTTGCACTACAAGTGCAATACACCAGTTCAGAAACTAACCACATAAGAATACAGCTTAGCTACTTTACACACTTCTCTAGAACCACAGACAATTACTGTCGCACGTCCGCGGGGCTTTGAACACTACATAACTGGTGCTCAACGTGGGCCACATGGAATAAATTGAAATAATTTCTTAAAGTTCCTACAAATTATCAGTATGTCAACACTTGACTTCCTATGTTTATATCCGATATATCTTCTACTACGGAATAGCGTGTACTTTTAAAACACACCAAAACGCATTTTAGCAAGTCACATACCCTGGATCATTTTACCGTGACTTGAGATCAGAAAACAAGGAAGTGGTACGGGCAACATGATTTGTCCATCATATGTCCCATAGTCATTATAGAACTTGGATGCATGCATCTTTCCATCATACTGCTCAACTAATTAGACTTCAAGTGGTGCCTCTATCAATGTATTGTATGCTACTCTGTAGCGATTTCCAATAAATGCCTTTGTCGTTTGTTAGTTACGAGCCTAAATTTTGATACACAACTTTTATAACTATATAAAGGGCTTGACTGTACTATTCACAGCATTAGTGCTGTTTTGAATGAAGCCATAGTATTCAGTCATCTTAAATGTATATTTTTCCGTAAAAATTATACTGTAGATACGTTCAAACCATTTGAAAATTATTATTTTTGGATATAGTCTAAGCAGAAAGGTGTAACATGTGCAACATTATTGCATAATTAAGTTATACCGTATGGTAAAAGTGGTTTTCTTAAAGACGCACTGCATAGTATAAATAATATAGCTAATTTTCAACAATATTTAAATATTCAAGTTACTGTTATTTTAACGTTATTTTAAAACGTTCATTAAAATAACAGAAATTTTCCAGAAGTCATTATTACTTATATTATATGACTTGTTTGGTGTAGTGCAAAAAGTAAAAAATATTAAAAAAAAGTCGACTTTAATTTGAACCCAGGTGAAATGATTCTTCGCTGAACTGTCATGATGGTACAACCGAACACTGTAAATACGTTGTTGTAAAGTAAAGAAGTGCACATAACAAATTCTTTGTTTTAAACGACACAGTTTTGAACACATAAATGTCTCATTGCGTAACATTATTAATGCCCTAGAGTTTTATTTCCTTTACAATTAACGTAGTTTCGTGTCCTCTACTTTTGTTAAATACGGTGAAAACATTAAATTAATATAATGCAATGACGTACTGGGAAGCAAACGGTAAGCTGTGACCTAGACAAATATGGTTTTCTGCAGTGTCTGTAATGATAAAACATAGCATTAAATAAGGAAATATTTTCCACAATACCAGTAAACAAGACGTTTCATATACACATACTGTTAATTTATCACATAAATCACACGGCGCAGGTCAGAATTGCTGGAGCTCTGTTCATTGATCAGCAGGCGACCATTAAACAACTACGTTTGTAGATCCCGTTTAGTACAAGACTGATTGAGACAGTTTGGACGAACAGATTCTAAGACACCAATAAAATCACATCACTGCCCTTGTTCAGTATTATAATCACAAATCCATAGCACTGTAAGAAAACAGGAAACCACTTCCTTTCTCCTAGCCAATACCTCACAATATCGTTCAGCCATTTATGATTGAAAATACCCTGAGCCTGACGGTAAGATGTCTATACATTCAGTCAAATAAATAAGTTGTTGATTAATGTAGTACAAGGGTTGAAATTACGTGAAAAAAATAGTTAAGTTATATTCGTGAGACACATTCTTTTAAACAATTTTACATATTTTCAATTAAGAATATTTGTAGTACATAGTAAATGAGTCACGTTAAGATTCAGCAAGCGGTAAGTATGTATGATACATCAGACACATTTCTTGGATCGAGAAATGTAGGTAATACTAAGGATGAGAAAAAGTATGTAAAACATATTCATATATACAGACAAAAATATTAAATTTCAATAGGTAGCTGTTAGAAATTTTAGTGAATTTAATGTAATCACTTCATTCCCAAAAGGTAAAATTATTAGGTGATCTTTATCCGCGGGATATATACATTAAATTCTCATGTAAAATATAAAAAAAAGTCGTTCGTAAAATTTATATTGTATAATGATTTCGTACAAAAGCAACCAAAATCCTTGAACTAACATGTTGTTATCTGCTCGATACCTGTCCAAATGCGACACTGATATTGAAATACTTAACAGACAATGATAAATAGCAAGGTTAAGTGTCTGGTGATGGGTACATAAGCACTCGGTGATGTGATGTTTCAATGTTGTTTTGATCATGAGCTGTGGTAGAGTTCTTGTGTGGCTGACAGCGGTGTTGGTGGGAGTCTGCACTGCGCAGTTATCCAACAATACTGTAGCTGGAATTGATGTCAATCGTTATGTGCCTGACGCTCACCTCACCACGGTAAGTAGTCTCTACAATAAGCTAGTAAGGACAAGCGTTATGTGCCTGACGATAACCTCACCACGGTAAGATGACTCTACAATAAGCTAGTAAGGACAAGCGTTATGTACCTGACGCTCACCTCATCATGGTCAGATGACTCTACAATAAGCTAGTAAGGACAAGTGTTATGTGCCTGACGCTCACCTCATTATGGTCAGATGACTCTACAATAAGCTAGTAAGGACAAGCGTTATGTGCCTGACGCTCACATCATCATGGTCAGATGACTCTACAATAAGCTAGTAAGGACAAGCTTTATGTGCCTGATGCTCACTTCACCACGGTAAGATGACTCTACAATAAGCTAGGAAGGACAAGCATTATGTGCCTGACGCTCACCTCACCACGGTAAGTATATGGTACATTAGGCTATTGAGGA
>PNEQ01002260.1:0-41651 GCA_003012365.1 Medauroidea extradentata | reverse complement strand
TGACCCTCACCTCACCACGGTAAGTAGATTCTACATTAAGCTAGTGAGGACAGACTTTATGTGCCTGACCCTCACCTCACCACGGTAAATAGACTCTACATTAAGCTCGTGAGGACATGCTTTATGTGCCTGACGCTCACCTCACCAAGGTAAGTTGACTCTACATTTGGCTTGTGAGGACAAGCGTTATGTGCCTGACACTCACCTTATCACGGTAAGTAGATTCTACATTAAGCTAGTGAGGACAATCATTATGTGTCTGACGCTCACTTCAAACAGGTATGTTGAATCTACAATAAACTAGTGAAGACATGTGTTATGTGCCTGACCCTCACTTCAACATGGTAAGTAGACTATACAATAAGCTTTTGAGCACGAGTACAGGGTATATAATGTCAATGTACGGGCTCTTTACAAGAGGGTAGTTCTTATGTAATACACGTCATCGCGTGATTTAGTTCTGGAAGGTAAAATACCAACGTCGTATTTGAAATATTTAACGCTACAGCAACTGGAGGTGTACTGGCCAACTGCAGGAATACACCATCATCAAATATTTTAATAAGAACGCTCACCAGTCATATGCTGTACAGCCTACCCACCTGTAGACAACTTGTAATCTTGCTATCACTATACATACAAGTATTTCAGTAATATGTTGGAATACAGTACCGGTGGGATTTGTCAACTATTATTTATGTTCCATGCTTTTAACGATGTGTGTCTTACACTACGACCAGTTACATACGGCAGATATCCCTAACTGGACTAGCCTTCATTGTGTTGAAACAGCTTCTAATAAATGGATAACCGATGTTGGCAGTTAGCTTTGTACCTTCTTTCAACGATCGTCAGTCTCGGACACATCTTCTCGTACACATCCATGTGTCATAGCAAGTACACATGTATCGTCCTCAGTTGTCAATCCTAATTGCATTGTGTTGTATGTGACTGATATCTAGCGTTTCAATTTATTCAAGTTTTGAAAACAATTGTTCCTAGACAGTTGAAGGATTAAGCTACTGAACAAAATAATTTATATATTTATCTCTTCGTATGGTAAAACTACTGCTGCGTGTTTGTTACTGGATTATTAATGACGTAATACTGACTACATTAAATATCCCTGTACTCATTAACCAGGATGGGGGGGGGGGCTGACCGAGGGGTCAAGGCAATCCGGGTTCGATTTCCGGAGAGTCTTACCACGGATATTAACATGTGGTAATAGTGCCGGACGATGCCGTTGGTCGGCGGGTTTTCTCGGGGATCTTCCTGCCCTTTCATTTAGGCACTACTCCATACTCACTTCGTATCAGCCCTCACCAGCGCTGAAGACCTCGGTGTTGAGCGCTGACCAAAATTATCTCAGCCACTCGCTCAATAACCATTGTCAGATATTTGTTAATCTACCTTATAATATGTGTGTGTGTGATAATTGAGAGTGTAAAGTAAGATTTTCTTTGCAAAGTTAATTACACACATGGTAATGTATGCAAACGAATCTAGTAAACATGACGTTTGTGTCTGTGTATCATATGAAGTGTCATAATTTGTTTACTATTGACGTTATTGAGGTGGTACTTTTCGTAATCACTTTAATGTGAAAAATAACATAACAGGACGTATTGCTATAAGGCAAACTATCCAAAAGGCTAGTAAGTAAGGCTATCGATAAAACATTTACACGGAGGTAGTTAAAAGTTTTGCAACTCTATCGATACATATTGGTTGGAAGAATATCTTTGCTCACGAGCCTGAAGCCTATGCTGTTGACAGTAGTAGACTTGCGACGGGCAAGCCGCAACATACATCTAGTCACTCATATACACATGACTCTTAAATATTCGTTGAGACATTTAAGAAGTACTATTAAGCAGTACTGTTAACACAGTGGCTGAACAGGTTCACAAAATTGCAAGACAGTAAACACTCGTTTAACCCGTATCTCAATCTAGCAGAACATGAACTTACCGCAATAAATATTGAAAGACAATTATTTTTACTGCCGTAAAATTGGGACACTTTTAAGAATTGTTGGTTGTACTTATTGTGGACTTTAACAAATAATAATAATTATTTATATTTTATTTAGTTACTTGTACGAGTTCTAGAACAACACAATACACCATGGTAGAGGAACAAGGGAGGACTTGGGGGGGGGGAGAGTGGGAGACTACCAGGGAATGTTTGAGGAACCATCACAGCATTCAGTGATTAATGGATAACCGAAATCAGGATGACCATAGCCGGGATTGAAACTGGAACCTTCCGAATGCGAGGCGAGTGTTTTATCACTGCTCCACCTCATTCGATAACTAAAGTTTTAGCTTAGTGTAATGTGTTTATGAGAATAATGGCTGCCAAATTTGTAAAGCAATATTTTCATAGTGTCCGAAGTTACCCCCGGCCCAAGTATACAAGGTTGTCGGAACCTTGTTTATATATTGGACCGACACGTGTATTGTCTGTTGACAGAACTGCAACACACTACAAAGAGGATTTTAAATGGAAAAATTAAGCTTAAAAAAGAAAAGAGTAAAATTAAATCGAAACACTGCGGAAAGAACAATTTAAGATCCAAGTGAGAAATTATCGATTATCAACACGATAGGGTAGGCTACTTCGTACAGAGCAACATTTCTGCCAGTAAAGTTAGCACTTTTGCCGACCGCAATAATACAACATGCATTCTGACCTAGCTCTGTGTCATCGGGGAGGCTAACTCTCGTCTCGTCTCTCTTTCCATCACAACTACTCTGCCAAGCTATGAGTACTTGTTAAGACATATGTTTCTATTGCGTGCATTGTAAGTGTCTTATAACTGGAAGCGTCACTAGCAATCAAGTGTTGACTTAACAGTGCAATATAGTGTCGTCCTACCAGTGCTCCTATCGGCTACAACACAAACTTGCCACTTGGAGTTCCATCAAGGGGTACAAGACCAATGCTGACGGCCTATCTCTAAGTGTTACCAAATTGAACGGCGCCATATTGCAGCCCGTAACATACAATTCCCTACACCAATAATTTTTGTTGAAAAATATCGTTACCGCCACCCCCTATCTTCGACTGCAATATTATGTCAACATTCAATTTGGTCATGTAACAAAAGAGTAACGCAGCAACGTCTTTGAGATCCATTTACACAATGTTAAAACAAGACCAGAGTGCCAGTGACGTCAATCAGTCATAAGAGGGTCAGTTATCAACGCCGTTGTCCAGACCTGTTCCTCTATGACCGTGATCCTTTTATTGCGCCAATAAATCGGGCCAGAAAACGCAATGGTTCTAAAAATCTGCCAATTAACCGCCGAATTGGCAAACCAGAACATGAAATTGAGCTTTTATATTTCATGGTTCCAGAAGTGTGTGTGATTCCAAACATTATAAACACAAATTGCACATACAACATTTGTATTGTCTAGCTTAAATCTCATGTAGCTACTGGTACCGTAACCGGTCTTGTACGTAAACATACAAATGGAGATCACAAATTTACAATTAAGAATAAGGGAAATATTAACATGTACTTTCCCGGATAATGGGCAAAACTTAGGAAGAAAAATGCAGCAAACTGACAAACTTGTCAGTAGAAAACTTACTGTTATGTTCAATATAGAAAGTACACAACGAATATTATTATAAGTACATCAAACGTGAAACATAAAAATGCTTTGATTGAAAAAATTACTTGCTGAATAAATAAAGAATGGTTACTATTCGTTTTCAGGGCTACCTGTAATTTGCCATTTTCAAATATGCAGAGAGAAAGGCATTTTTGTAACGGAAAGAAAATTGCGAGAAAATTAATTATTTTTATAATATGCTTAAATTGTAATATATTGCTGTGAAAAATAAAAACATTGACAAGTTGCTGTAATTTTTGGCAAAATACAGAATAAAATACGTACTATTTTCAGTTTAAAGACCACGTTTAAAATTGAATTGCACGTGTTGTATTTTGCAAACTTATGGATTTCTGTGTAATTAGAAGACTTCCATAACCACGGTTACTTTGTGATTGCACGGGAGACTACATGGCTTTCAGAAAGTTTGTTTATATTTTTTCCCCTTTTGAGCAAGCAATACAAAGCTATACTTGTGTACTAAACACCACTTATTTTATCAATCCATGCAATTTTTTTCTTTGCGAAACGCCCGAAAATAAACATATTCTGTAGCACAATATCACCACAATTGTCACAAGTAGCCCGTATTTAAGTTATGTATTATTTTAGGATAAATAAATAAAACCATTTTAATTCAAAAAATGAATTTGGAAACTATTTACATAATGTGAAATTAGTCTAACGTGCTGATGTTACCACCACCGTCATTTAACAGTTACCAGTTGAATGTTTGAAGGTACCAATGAAATAATTATAACATTCCATAAATTTTATTTATAATTTATTTATACGTTGTTTAGAACTATTCGTATGCATTTACTTTCTTAATTTTATCTTTGTTTTTATGTATTTAGCTCATACTCTTCTACTTCTTCAAATCTATACAGTTAGAGGTGGTATCACATAACATCAGGGCGCTGCGGTAGTAATTAGCTAGCACCACCAAGGCTAACACCTGTGTGTGTGCGGCTGATATTCACTAGATGCGAGTGTACAAGTGAGGGCAATGTTGTGTGTTGCAGCCGGAGCTC
Organism: Medauroidea extradentata; assembly: GCA_003012365.1. Lineage (NCBI taxonomy): Eukaryota > Metazoa > Arthropoda > Insecta > Phasmatodea > Phasmatidae > Medauroidea > Medauroidea extradentata. The sequence goes on along the minus strand of PNEQ01002260.1, from coordinate 36,988 downwards.
ATAGCGAAGAATGGCTACCCTGCAGAGACACACACAGTGACAACAGAGGATGGCTACATCATCACCTTCCACCGTATCCCGCATGGCAGATCAGGTCCGTCCAAAAACAGACCTGTTGTTTTCTTACAACATGGCCTGATGTGTAGTTCTGCTGTGTGGGTGCTGGCCGGTCCAGAGAAGTCACCAGGTAAGTTACATATATACCTAGACACTGTTGTAATATATGCTCAGTGCTGTAGCCTCTATGATCGTCAACTACGCCACAGCTTCTGAAGTGTAAGCTACGGGACAAGTAATAGTATATATTACAATCTCTTTCCAGCTTCCATTTAATACATCTATTACAAGCACTTTTACTGAACACATCATAGGTTGCATGCAGTCAATGCTAGGGACGTTTGCAAATGTTCCCCCCTCACCTTTTTTAATATAGTCTATATTGCTGTGAACTTAATGTATGTTATATTTGAAGCTCCAACTGCTTACCCAGCGAAACATTTCAAACAAGCACCCATACGTTTAATACAAGTTTGCACCAAAACCGGCCTGTGGAAAAGTACTACACAAAGAAGACACAAGACGGAAGTTGTGCTGAAAGTATACTATCACTTCGGTAATATACGATAATCCAGTATCTTAAGACAGTAAATACAGCTGAACCATAGAAAAAAAAGGAAAATCTCTATATTTTGGATAAAAGACAATACTTAAACAATTACGGCTACAGGCGGTCACAATAAGTACGAGAACGTGGGCTAAATTGACCGCAAAGGGCCGTACATAACTCAACCAACACTGTAGCCATGCATTCTACTGTTCATCTGCACTACCATAGCGTTACATATTATGTTATTGTTCAGAGTAAAGTGATCACTTTTGATGACCTGGTTATTTTAACACTTTGTTGCGTGCAAGCAATGGATAGGAATAAATGATAGGATATATGAAATATAAATGAATTTTAAGGACGTTGGTAAGTTAAAACGAATGTTAGAGAACTGGACAGCTTATGTGGTCTTGAGAGAAGGGGAAGTGGTTACCTCACATCAGAGCCTAGGAAGGAACAAGGAACTCCACAGAACGCTCGAAACAGTTGTCTTATAATTGGCCATTGTCAAGGCAGTCTCACGCGGGCAGCTACAACCAGGCAATCGCTTTCTTCCCCCCTCCATTTAGGGAACGTTCCTACAACCAAGCTGTCAATTAGGAACAGTCTCAGTAGATAATAAGAAAGATGTTAATAGACCACATTAGAAATACTATAACAATTATAACAGCTCTAATATGAAATGTAAGAATTTAAGAGTTATTTTGTATTTACAATATTTTTTGTGAGTGGCTTGAGATGAGTGCGAAAAAGGCGAAAGAATATCCGCGACCGCTATAAAAGACAAAGTAAAGAAGAAATAGGTCCCAAAGGTTCTGCTGCAAAACTCAATAGAGCTAGCTACTGAAACAGGAAAACACAACTTTCAACAGACAAAAAAGGAAGGAAAATATGCCCTTCTCAAGTAATAAAATGAGAAGACAGAACATAATTTTAAAACCTGTCTGGAAGAACTGTAGAAGTCACCACCACAAGACCAATAAACACCTGTATTTAAAAGCATAGCTACGGCTGGTAAGATGTCATGACGCAGACCATGAAGGCTGTTTTCCGAATAGTGACAGACATGGAACTGTTACACCAACAGTTTCAATTCGGTTCTGGTTTTCACAAAATATAATTTTTCATGAAAGTAATTCGTCCTCCCTTCACTTATCATCATCCCACTGGTCATCCGCAGACACTTCAAGCCACTTTGTGAAGTTTCTCAAACACGTGACAAACTTATTCAAGACCTCCGATATCTCTAAATGCCCTTACCGATAAACAGTACGATGATAATAATTAACATAAATGGGTCCACGCTATTATTTTGTTGCATCATTACTGACTTGGATGAATCGAACTAGATTTCGGGTAGTGTGAAGCAGAGGATTTAGCTAGAGTTTTGTTGAAATTTCTCATACGGTTGAGAAGAGTTCGTAATCACCATAATAAAACCACTTCAATTGCAGGGACCTTAATTAACTTTACTCAACGTGCCTCACAGTGACATTAGTTTTTTGGCGACTGGACTCGGTTGTAAGCTTCTGATTTCAGGTCCTCTCCCACATAATTCAGAAGCGATGCACACTGCTAACGAATAATTCGTAAATAAGATGGAATCTATCTTCATCGTCGATAAGTGCTTGTTATTAAACAATATGTCCTCTCGGTTCAAATAAACATTATTGACTATTATTCTGTTCCTAGCATAAGTTTGTAACACGTTACTCTCTTCTTCACTTATCAGTAAACCCAGCAATTTAATTTTATGTTCTCTCACGTGATTAATCAATATGTCTCTTCCCAGATATCACTGACTGAAAAGTTAATCCACCCACGCTTTAATTTTTTAGGAAAACATAAATACGTGACGTGTTAAAATTTTGCACCCCAGCAATTATAACACGCACTTTCAAGTTCTGCACTACAGGGCAATTATACTAAAATTTGGCCAAACCGGACATTTGAAAAAATAAACTGAAAATTGGTGGCGTTGTTTGAAATTCCATGCTGAACAACATACCCAAAGTACCAAACTTTCGCACTTCGAAAAACCCGCCATCTTGGAAAACCACATTCATATTTCTATTACTTTTTTTTTAATTTTGAGGATTGGGCGTTTATTAAGGATCTGTTATTTTTGTCTGAATTTTTTATTAGTGATTTTTGCCTCATTTAATTGTTTAAAAAGTGAAATAATCACGCACAGGTGTCTTAGTGGATTTTTTATTTGAGTTTATATTTTAGGTGTACTTGTTCCTAAAATATGTATCAGTTACCAATAGAAATTGTATGTTGCAATATTTTTAAAACAATAAATGCTCATATGGATTTGAGTCGAAAAGAAAAGAAAAATTGTTATATTACTGTTCTTCTTATCTACTTACACTAAAATATTTTATGTTTCCGGGATGGCAGTAACAATTACTTCAGAATTAAGTTTCATCCTCGTTTTCATAATCTAATACTTCGGGACGGTTTTCACACTCATGGCTCGCAAAGAAGCCGCACACTGGTGTGCCTCTTGCAATTGGGCGTAGTTGTAAAAATAGGAACCAACCATAGTTCACTGCACTGAGAAATTCAAAGCCAAAGTCTATCATGTGTATATAAACCTTGTAATATGGGTCCTTTATCCTTTAGTTACGTATAATGATTTAATGCTTGTTCTTTTTTAGGACATACTTTGGACCTACACCTTCCACTCGGTATGAGTATCTCAAAATACAATACTTCTTAGGTTAGTTCCTTTTCGCATACTTACGTCCGACTGCAGTTCCTTTCGAAACAAATTTTACGATTGCAAGATATATTATGTTATCATCTGGTGCTGACTGATCCTCATTTGCACTATGTACAAAATTGCCACTCGATACTGTCTAGCCCCCATGCTGTTTCTGGCTGTTTCATACCCCTCCATTCTTAAACATGAAACAAGGGAAAAAAATAAAACACAAAGGAACAGAAATTGTGGTATAGTTTTATGTTCTGTTTAAGTCGAAGCTAAAACAATCAAAATTAAAATGAAAATTGGCACTATGTGAGTAATATAGTCCCTTACCTGGTGATACACGCTGTAGGAAGGCTGCCTTGCCGCAGACGATGTACTTGGAAGTATGGCTGTGTTAAAAGTGGACTTTATCGACTATGTATAGCTTATGTCTTACACTGTCCAGCTCGTCTGCAGTGTCACATCCATACACGGCGAGAATAAAAGATTCCACTGCAGATGCGATTTCTTCTTGCGTAGCTTCCACTTTGTTTAACACTGACTTTCTCTCTGAGCTCAGAATTCCCCGGAACATTGCGAAGGCTCCCTTATTCTCCTTTAATGAATGGTGTAGATGTTACACCGCAACCCGTCACAGCATAGAAGAAAAGGAGAGTCGAGCGTAGATTTCCGAGATTCGCACTTTAGTTTTTCAGTGCTATAGATTTTGCGGTCACCACTTTTTATTTATTCCAGGAATGAGCATCCAGGTGTCAGTTGTTTCATCAGGAAAACCTATCAAAAGACCAGAAGATCTGTGTGCTCTCCCACAACAATAGAGTTTCTTTAAGTTCTTGAAAGTTTTAGGCAAGTTGACACAATCATTGGATATTAATCGGCTGTAACTTGGATGACACCAATGACAGCTGACTATAAATGACTGGACAAGATAGTGATGAAACGCACCTAGTTGTTCTTATTGGTTATAAATGTTCCTTGGAGCACACCTACTGGCAGGTTATCGTCTACAACTTGTTATCCTGACACCTTTCCTGTTCTCCTAATGTGCTCTTCATCTTTCGTGTTGGGAAAATAATAGCCATAAAAACAACTGTAACGCCTTGACCGCAGTGTTCTGTGATATATTTCTCATACTGGAGACGAATCTGGTAGAAGTTCTGCGGACTCATCCACACAACTCGATGTAAAAGGAACCAGCTGTCCATAATATATACTGGGTTTCGCGGGAGCACACTTCCACAAGGTTCAAACTGCTCCATAACTTTGAAGAGTGTTGATTTACTGCACTTTTTCATTCCTTTACACTCACAAAGTGCAGGTGTAGGTGCTGCTAGTTCATACTTTAAGTATTTAGTGAACTCTTGTTTGTTATGCACAATGTGCAAAAGACTATAAAAATGTTAAATTGGGTTAATTTACACAAATACGTCTTCAATTTTTTGGTTTTTGTAACACTTCCAAGTGACCAACCTTCGTCTCCTATCTTCAGATTAACTTCACTGAGACATTTACCTACTATGAACTTCATCGAAGCTAAATCACGAAATTTGACTTCATCACAATTCCCACCGTCATCAGCAACTAAACCAGCAGGTATACATATGAAAAGATCCTGGCACTTTCAAAAGGATTACATGATCTCAGCCAAAGCACCATGCCATCAACATCTTGCATAGGCCTGGCTTGTCGAGAGCCACGCAGTTCGACATGTTGTTGCGATGACTCTGAAAAGAGTCGACTTAAACATTCGATGGCATCAATTATCTGTGGTGTTGCAGGCATCGCAGTTACCCATCGTGCAACAACTGATATGGAAATGCCTCTGCCGTGTATCAATCCTCCAGTTTCTACATAATGCGCATCAACACATGTTCAGTGGTCACACCTGTCCATATGCCAGACCAATATTTCTTCGAGCTTCGAATGGTGAAATAACCTTGAGTTCCAAACTTGTTGAATTTTGATGGCATCGTGACTTTCTGTCTAGTTTCAACGTTTTCTATGTATAAATGTGAGCGAATCTGACGTTATTTTAATGTCCACTTGTGTGAATTTAATCATCTGACAGTTCTTATTGGCCAGTGGCGCCAGCCCATGCATTCGATCCGTAGAGATCTGCATTATGTATAGTAAATGTGCGCAACAAACAATTTCCTTTAGATATTTCTATTTGTATTATTAAATCCGTGGCCACTATCTAAACCGGGGTCATTTATCTTATTGGATCACTTTACAATCACAAATAGTTTATTTATTCTTTAACTAAACAAATAGACTTGGTCTATCAGATGATGTGCTTCAGTTAAGTTACAGTGTATGCAAGGTAGCTATATATATTTTTTAAGATGGTGAATTTTCACCGCCAGGGAATTTTTTAAACTTTTAATATGTTGTATAGATGGGTCTTATGAACATCTTCACCAAGTTGCAGCTTATTTTCTGAAATGTACGCGTCAAAACTAAACTACCTTGGACCAAAGGGCTTGCTCCTAAGACAATTCCGCTTGACTCGAGGAGACTGAGCTCGAGTATCAGACAGGCTACCAGTACCGTCCTGCCTGTGATCCCTCTTCAGCCTTCCACACAATCTTAGTGTTGTGTTACTAGTTCAAAGTAGCCCTGTATATATCACGCCACGAGCATCGTAGCTGAATGTGGTGCTATTTTGCAAGGAAATTATATACATAAAGTGTGATTGACGAAGAATTAGTCACATACAGACCTTATTCCTTGTATCATTTGGAGTAAAAAAGTCTTATATCTGGGTCTCTGGTTAAATGTTAATCAGCAGAAGTAAAGCACATCGTAAGTGATTTAATCAAAGAGGTCAGAAATTTTTCTAAATTAAAACAGTAATTTAAAAACTGTAAAAACATTCCCCACATTTAATCACGCAAGTGATTACCCAGGGGATATGGATAAACTGTGCGAAATTGCTACTCATGGTTTATATCATGTAACAACAAATTAAACCACAAAACGATTCACCAGACTCATACATACCTCTGTAACCACATTGACAAGCAGTTATTTGTTCGTTACATACGAACTGTGTAACAAATATTGCAATTTACTTATTACTTCAGGCAAACACAGGGTAGACGTTCTGAAAGACCGTATAATTGCATCAGATGCTGGGATTAGTAACACTTGTTAAATCCACAATTAATAGCACTGGGTAATGTGTCTGTATCCATTAACCAATCGAATGAGTGAAAGGAAGAAGGTAAAGATTCCTCATCGGTTAGTTCTCGGGAAAATTGGTAAATCTATTTTCTCTCTAAACTATAGGTTGAAATTTGTTTGTTAGGACTTTAGTAAATAGAGCATTACCTGAAAAACAGGATACTTTTTATGTACAGAAAGTTATATGCATTCAAAGTGAATGAATGTTTTCATTTTCGAACTCCATGAATGAAGGGTATTTTAAAGTTTGGTACAACAATAACCTGCAGACTTGTTTTCATAATACGAGTGATGTTAGTTACAAGAACGTTATGTTCTATGCCCTCATACCAACACCATACTAATGACACATTTACAACGTTACTGTTGTTCATTCACAATACAAGACAAAACTGCCGTGACTCTTGCAACGAATAGCCAATCATGTCATATCGCCGAGGTTAAGAAGGGAATGTTTTATTTTTACAACTCACTTCAAATTACAAATCCTACGGCACCGTAAGGATCAATGAAATCCTTTATTTCTTTATCTTGATCGATGAAGTTGCATGTAATGTACAACTCGGCTATCTCAGTACATTTCCTGTGACATATGGAATATTTTCCTTTCCCATCTCATCTGCTCAGTTATGAAGTTAAAATGCACATATCTGTACATCAAAATAAAAAAGTTCATAGCAGAATTCTTTACTGCTACGTCTATGGCGAACCAAGTTCGGAAGTCTAATTCCCAGGAACTGTATTGCGCATTGTCTACCACTTAAACAACTGGTGTGTCTTATGGTCAGGGTTCAGTGGTGAAGCCACAACTTGTGTTTTTAGGGAGGGGGGGAGTTTCGTATTGAGAATTTTAAAGAGGAACACCGATCCCCGTAATTAAAGCGTGGGGTCTTCCCCAAGTAAAATTCGACTTAAATGAAAAATTGTGCTGTTTAAGTAGCTAAACATTGAATATAGAACTGGAAGTCTGAGTACGTCCTCTTTAGTACTACTCACATATCTTATATCTTACTGTTCTGATGAATACTTAAAACATGATTCTAGGTTTACTTTACGTAGCATACATAAATAATAATTGGGTGTTGAGAACAAGAGAGGACTATCTCCTTGCTGTGTAGCCACATTGTGCATGTAACAAGTTATCGTTAAAACATTGTGCCACTTACATGTTCGTCTCTAATTAGGCCCAGGATTCATGTGGTGTGATTATTACACGGCTGTTTCTGGACACTATGTATTCACTGATGTGGTAGTGTAAGAAAAGTGTTCGTTTACATGATTATTATGGTCAAAGTAGTTTTAAACATTCATGTTTAAACCAAAACACATTTCATTACATTTAAATTATTATTTTTTTGTTTAGATGGCAAGAAAGTCAATGAATTGAATGCCTGTATTGTGGCAACTTGGTCAATATCGCCAATGTAGGAAATCTAGATATGAACTAACACAGCTGCACAAATTCATGGATACCGACATTACAAGTTTGCAGCAGGCTTTCAGTATGCTGATTAAAAACATCATTTGAAAATGAGGCTCGCCAGAAAGGAAAATAGGACTTATCTTAAGCAGTTATGTCTGTTACAATTTTCCAGTAATATCTAACAACAATGTTAAATTATTTTTCTCCAAAACAATTATAATGATCAGCACCATATTACTTGAACATAAATTTAGGTTTTAAAATGGAAATACGTACAAAAATACGTGGCTAAATTAGCAAAATGTAAATGTTTAGTCATTTTAAGACAGGGTATTGTTACGGAAAACAGTTTCAATGCATAGTGACAAAACTGAATTGTTTTTATCTGGTTTATGCACAAAACTTCTTCAAATTTGGGCAAACAGAATAAACGTGAATCATGTGTAACAAAGTTGCATGAAAATATCGCGTTGCTTTGTTATGAACGTTTCACGAACTTTCCCTTCGCCTCTCTTAAAGGCGATTAGTTGACAGCTGTCAGACCTGATGTGGGGTTCTGTACATACCGGACCAACCTGTGGCTTCGCCCATGTGCACAGAGAACTCGCGAACAAAGCGGCCACCCGGTACGTAGCATACCACCACAATTGTATGGAACTTGAGAGAATCTGACAACACTTGACGGGACCAGGGTCGTCACGGTACTGCTATGTCTATTACTTCGACATGGAACATTTCACACGAGATAGTACACAAATATGCACAATTCCCATTACTTCTTGACTAGTGTGGTTTATCTGCAACTGTTGGTGCTCGAATACAAACAATATAACCTGGTAGATCAACACTGGTGTGTATCTGCATTAAGATTCAAATGTTTCTAATTAGGTTCTACGAAAATTGCTGAGAACAGGACCCACATGCAAATTACAGTTTTAAAAATTAATTGATATTGATTCTGAGCAGCGATGAAACGTTAGAGGGCGAGGAATAGGAGTGCTCCGAAAAACACCGACACATTTTACGAATGCAATAATCGGCATTTATTCCCTCCGGGACTCGAACCTGTTTTGTCATGGGTGAATTCCAGTGTTTTGGCCACTACACCATGGCCATAGTTTAAGTCCTGTAAAATTGGGACACGGCGAGATGTTATATCATATCTTGGCTTCTCTGTTTATGTCACAAAGAAGAATAGAACCGTTTCTATTGATATACATTAATATACAAAATTTGTGGCTACGTCTGTTACTGTCCGATGTCTTGTCTATGAATGAGCCGTTTAAGATATTTAAGGTAAAATATATTTGTATCGGGTTCTTGTTTGTAAACAGTTTGTGAATTGGTTGCAGGTTTCATCCTAGCAGATGCAGGATACGACGTGTGGCTGGGTAACTTCCGAGGAAACAACTACGCACTTAGGCACACCACACTGCGACCTACAAACTCCAGGTTCTGGCAGTTCAGGTCAGTTTCAACTTACAACTGTATTATCTTCATACATGAGATATATCTACGTCTAAGAAGTCTTTCCGTGAGTTGTAGTTACATACAAGTAGACCTATGTGCTTGCTACAAACAGGGATAGAATAATGCAGTCTATGTCTGAACAAGAGTTTTACACAGAGATGGAAAGTTCTATAATACGAACTTTCAAACCAGTGTTAAGAAAGTAAATAGATCTCTGTAACATTCTTAAACGTACAGCAACATACAAGTCATGTAGGTACAGCACAACTAACATATATAGCACACAATGAAAGTAATTCAAATAAACTCATTAATTCGGTTAAAATATACGTTTACGTCCCAAAAACACCATTGACTATATGCAGTAACTAAACTTAAAATGTTAATAACTGGAACGTTGCAGTGTAGCGCAAGATAGAATGTAAGGATAAATATAATAAATGGAATGGTGTTGGTAAATATAAATACTGAGAGGAAATGGTACGTATGAAAAAATTTATTTATTTACATGTAATTCAGTTATAAGATAGAGAACGACCAATTGGCCTAAACACACTGTCATTCATTTTCTCGTAGGAAATGGTACGTATGAAAAAATTTATTTACATGTAATTATTCATTTACATGTACTTCAGTTATAAGATAGAGAGCGACCAATTGGCCTAAACACACTGTCATTCATTTTCTCGTAAACATGCAAGCGAGGATGGACAGCTGCTGAGCTGTGTTGTAATTTCTAGTTAGGAAAGGAGAACAGGAACAAATCGCATCCGTGCATAAATTTGTTAAATAATCGCTAAAGAATTTAAACGGTGACATTAAAATACAAGGAAATATTACCACTCAGCCTCATAGATATAGCAAGAAATATCGAAATACACTATAAATCCTAGTGAATATGAAGCAAATTAATGAACTGCTGGCGAATAAACACAGCTGGACGGTGTCATGTATCACCAGGCTATGTTATGTAATACTAGGCAATGAATTATTTGTCTCATAAGTATGTATAAATAAGGCTTCGGTTTTGAATCAGTTCTACAAAAATATGTTAGTTATGTATCACGTTGTTGTAATTATTGCCTGCACAGGACTAAAATGTTATTTGTAAGATTGTCTGAAAACTGGTAAAGTTTCAGCATGATTACTGATACCCTAGCATTGTCACATAGTATACTGATGTATAACACAGTCCAATGATCAGCAAGACAGTTGACTATCTTAAATAAAAGTAACGTCGTCTAAATACTCGTACAGAGGAACGTAGTTGAATAAATACGGCGCACGTACTACTTTTATGTGCCTGAATCCACGAGTGAGACTTACTGTGTAAGTTTCTGTAGAGCTAACTGACCCAAGAGGACGAGCAGAACATTACAATTTTATATCCTCCCTCGACGCAAAACAGACAAACAAGTAAACAGTACAGCCAATCACAAAACAGCAGCTCTTTTCTCGGAAGCCCAAAAATTTAATCTGCAAACTTGTCATACAAAACCACTGTACAGACAATATATTTACTATAAAAAAAATCGCGAAAATTGGGTCAGTAATCACGACGAAAACAGAAGATATGACTGAAGCGAATGCCTGCCTTATAGCACTGTACATTAATAAACGGCAACATCGAAAATTTTTGATTAATTTACTTTACATGCTTCGTCATAAAATTGCTTTAAATCTTTTCTTTTCCAGTATGTTAATCAACTAAGTTTAAAAATCTACCTATGCACACAATGGACAATTTATCAATCAATTTTTAAATATGGACCCCTCAAGTGAATTTCAATGAGAACATCCACACTACGTGCATATAAAAAACAATCGATGTGTGTTGAAATTTTTAAATTTGAAGTCGATTTGATGTAACTACAGCTAACTAAAGTTCGCGCTTTTAAAACGCCCGCGGAAATATGCAGTGATGTCACAAGCCATAGTACACACGGAGCCTTGACAAGCTAGCTGACTGCTGTCGCACTCCGGCGGAATGCCAGACTACGCTTGGTCAATAAAAAAAAAAACGATTTTTTTTAAATTTGTTACGGTGGTTCGTTTGGTTATACGTATATAGTCAATCATAAAAATGTAACAAATGTCATATTTCAAATGTATTCGAGTCGGAGGTTTTATAAAATTTTAATGTTACGCACATTGTTATATCGCACAATATCCGGGCACTGTAATATGCAATAATACATTAAATAAACCTTTTTACTGTTGCAAACTATTACTATATTTAATTATTTAATGCCTATATATTTACTATACAACAGAAACACACCAAGTGTCGGCCACGATGGTGCAATGGTTACTCTCTGTGCTGATATTAGAAAACTTAAGTGAGTTCAATCATCTTTCGGGTTAGTATAATACTGTTTCTCATATTTTGCACGGAACCGTCGATTCTTTATCCAAATGTAATATCTTGTATAATCAATAGTATTTTGTATTTCATTACGGATGTTAAGTTCATATGCAATACATAAATTTATACAGCAAAGAATACTTCTGGGCTATTGTGTGATTTTGGTTTAGCGTACCATAAAAAAATATTTATGTTGTATATCAGTATAACATAAGCCTACTGCAGTACTATTTACCACGAACGACGTAATATGTGAAGTAACAAGTGTTTGAACACGCACAAAATAAACACATTTAGCCTAAATGCAAGTTTAACCATATATCACAAATTATTTTAATGTAGGTACACTATCCTACTAGATCACATAAAAAAACCACTTTCGCGATTCGCATTCAATTTAAATCGCTGTTTCTTCAGCGCAAATATGCCATTTCAGACATCGTATTAATATGGTTGTGAAAATGGAAAATATATCGCTTACAAAAATTAACAAAACATTTTTCTATCAGACGCTTGTAAAACTATCTAATAGTATTATATTAAAAATACACGAAAACGTGGGTTATGAAACTGGATCCTTAAAGATAGCAGCCAAGCACCGTAAACAATACGCTACACTCTATCAATTGATTGTCATGCTAGCTTAAGCGTTTATATGACCAATACTGGCCGGTTATGGCTTGTGACGTGGACCAATCAAAATATGTTTTCGGTCGCCTGCTGCTTCCCCGAACTTTGCTTGCTTCCCATTCCTGAACTATAATGTTTAGAAGAAAAATAATTTTTGGTATCTTCATATTTCTATATTGTTAACAACATTGCATACATTTCAACGTATTTAAAATTTCATGCAAGGGGTCCATTGTCTAAAACTGTTTTAATTCAATGACGTGTGTATGACAAAATAATTAATTATGTGGCTGTTCATGAGTTGCTATTTTTAATTTAAGGGAAGTTCTTCAGAGTGATATAGACGGCAGTTGCGCCTAGAGGTGACGAGGAAAGTAGTAAACGAGCAACAGTCGGCCCCAGAGCTGCCACTCTTCTAGGTCCCGACAGTGCTCGTAATAGTTCAAAAGTACGCCAATTATATTGTTACAAGTTTAGCAAAAAATTTTACTTGTGGGCAATTCTCTAAGCTCTTTGGGATAGTGGTCTTATAATTAGTAATAAAAGAGTTGAATTAAGTTAATGATATACTAGCTTACAAAGCTTACAAAAATACACGAAACAGCAATGTACTATACTTTCACAATACCCTTAATTATACATAGAATTACTACTGTGCCACAGAAACGTTAATTAACTTTGACAATTAAAGCACAAGAATATTTACCATTAATCAAAGACTACAAATCACAATAAAATATCAGTCATGTATCCAATCAATAATCTTTCAAAATAGTGACAATGTCCAACCTTAGCAGTCCAAAGTGGTGATGGCTCATCATGTGCCGCGCATCAACCCGAGTACACCACTGTCTTCACTCCTGAGGTATTCTGTTCGACTCCGTCGCGCACCTCCTCATTGTTCGTCGACCCGCAGCAGCAGTCCTCTTGTTCCACCCAATACTGCTCCGAAGTTATGTGCATGTAGTCTCACAGTAGACTCTAATGTCACTAAGATGTCTTCACTAGTCTCTCTCCACAAGCATAGCACCTTCTTCTTGCACGACCAATAGCGAACTCCCCCAAATCTGTTGATTCGGGGCTCATAAGTATACCCAGGCCAAACTCCGGGAATTCACCGAATTACAGGGGTCTAAAAACATACGTTACATCATGCTTGGGACGTGACTTGAGCCTCGTAGGCCGATCTCGTAGGGTTAAGGCACAGTTGAAACAGGTGCCTATGATGTAGTTCGGTGTGACTCCCATCACATAGCCGTTCGGCTGGTGAATCATGGGCTAGTTCATAAAGGTGTTTCGACACAGTCTCCAGCCAGCAGAAACAGCATGCAACAATATCTTTAACAGTGCGATATCGCGCAAGTCGAAAGCCAAACTTTTCTCCTCCAACCGAATGAGACAAGCAGTCCAGAATCTTTGCCTTATAAATAATGCATACAGCCAAAATTGAAAATGATATGCTACTTTTCTGTACTTAAACATCAACACTTGACAATATTGAAAAAATATGTTAATGTGTACAAAATCCAGCAAATTGTGGCTAACATAAGTACTTCTGGTTACAATATCGATAAAACATTAAAAACGTCATCGATATACTCAATTAAAATATAGCAAAACAAAATTAATCAAATTATGTGTAAACACATGGTATGGCGTGACAGCTGAAATGAGACGATGTTCAAACATGTGCCAGGTAGCATGTGCACTAGGATCCAATGTGTGTGTTTGATGGTAGCTAGGACGAGTCAGGGGTGTCCAGACATGTTCTAAGAATCCTACAAACTAGGATCCAATGTGTGTGTTTGGTGGTAGCTGGCACGAGTCAGGGGTGTACGACCTGCCCGCCATGATCGACTACGCACTGAAGACGACGGGGCAGAAGAAGTTGTTCCATATTGGTCACTCGATGGGTACTACCACATTCTACGTCATGGCGTCCAAGAGGCCTGAGTATAACAACAAGATACGTGCACACTTCAGCCTGGCACCTGTCGCCTTCATGAGCAACTTGAAGAGTCCAGTACTTCGCGTCATGTCTACCTTTCAGAACAGTCTCGATGTGAGTACACCCCTGCCTCTCCCCTTCCTGTACAGTTAAGTTAACAAGCGTGGCAGCTATTCGGTAATATTTACGTTACTAACCCCTTCCATTACAAATTAAACTGCATTGTTTTCATCTAAAAACATCACTTTTTTATTACAGTTTCAGTGTCTACAGATAAAGTTAATGGAGGATAAATGTTGGCTGTGTACATCTGTATTGTAACTGAGTAATGCAAGTTTAATGATAATTTTTGTTACAATGGTTAAACAAGTACTTTCTTGTCTTTACAGGCTGTCGTCGCACAGTAAACACACACACGGAAGAAGACATATGCCACGCAGACGCACACATAACACACGCAGGCGCATAGACACAGACACACATGCACACACACACAGACTCACACACCTACACAGACCCGTAGAAACACATACACAGACGCACACACCAAGGCACAAACACACACAGGCAGAAGATATCTCATAAGTGTTCTTTTCTTTAGTATCATGTAGGCTGATAAAATGGTCATTATTGCTGTTTAAAACATGTTCATCACCTCGCACCTTCACACGTATTACTAATGAAGTGTGTATAAATGTTGTAAGTGGCATACAATATAGTTAACTAAAACATGGGACTGGTACTGAAGCACTGTGCTGTGTTGTTGTAGGCGTTGATGAACATGATTGGAGGAGGACAGTTCATTCCCAACAGCGCCTTCATCGCACGTGTTTCTGCCATCGCCTGCCACGACAATGCCATGACCAAGGATCTGTGTAGCAATATTTTCTTTCTCTTGTGCGGATTTAACAAGGAGCAGTTCAACTCTGTAAGTCCTCCTCCATTTTCGCACATAAGCTTCCGTCTTAATTTATGTTATTTAATAAGTTTGACTGTCATTGTTTCGTTTTATTTATAAAATGTTCTGAGGTGTTCATTTATCTGTTTGATCTTGTAAACATTAAAGAAAGGGGGTGGACAATAACCACAATTGAAGGGGAGAGATCTGGGCCCAATGCAACCTTTATCCGAACTGTACCTGCATCTGCTGCATTGCCATTGTCTTGTAAAATACTATATCTATTTTTCTAATATATTTGACTAATTTGTGATATTTCGATAATTATTTGTGTGGTAAAGGTGTATAAAAAGGAGCGATAAAATTCACAAATTTTATTAGAGGCAGTTACGAGAGATAAAATTATTTATGTCCTGCCATGAAAATTACCAAATGATACTAATCATTTAGTTAATCAACATATCATGATTGCACACATTAAAGAAGTACCATTAAAATACATTTAGTTGTTCGCACATAGTTCATTTTAAATTTTCTCATACAACTCACAGACAAATAGTTCGTTACAAGCGAACAGAATGACATATCACACATAAATTGCTTCTTGGGAGTTGCTAATAAGTCTAAAATATTTTGTTTAAAATTATTTTGTTAATTTGTATGACAGTGTTTAATGTTGAAATAGCCGCAACTGTATTTTAAAAAATAGACAGTTTACTTTAATTTAACTAATTTCATTATTTAATAAAATGTGGCTTTTGTAAGCCACGGACCCGCGTAACACTCACAAATCTAAAAAAAAAAAAAAAAAAAAAAAAAAAAAAAAAAAAAAAAAAAAAAAAAAAAAAAAAAAAAAAAAAAAAAAAAAAAAAAAAAAAAAAAAAAAAAAGTTTGGCTCTTAAGTGACTAAACACAACAATTCGAGGAATAGGTTACATTCACGGTTATCGCCTCTATGGCAGGGTCGGCATGGATGAAGTGTGGCGTACCTCTCCTTCCTGACTCTTCTGGTGAGGAAAGCCGTGTGCGGTTAAAATGACAGAGAGTCGTCTCTTTAAATGCAATATTTTTCAACATTTTCCAACTGTGCAAATACATTAAAGAAGCACTTTGGAAGCAAAATATTTCAGGACATACACAGGAATACATAGAGTACGATACAAACCATTGACACACCAAAAAACAAGAGAAGACCAGCTGTAAACAACTTCAAGCAGTCAGTTTTACAAGGAATGTAGTCAATGATAAAGCAAGTGAAACGAAAACACAGAACGAAATGTCACGGAAAGAAAGCAGAGGCACATACAAGGAAGGACGAAGATAACACACGGAACACATCAAACGTCTGCGACCTCCTTTATACCATGAAGGTGTTCACTCCTTTCCTAAAGGTTGCACCCAGGTCATTGCAGGAAACACTCAGTATTGGTTTTTATTTTCTGTGTTGTGTCTCCAGAGAGATCTACATGCATATGCATTTTACGAACTCTGTTGCCATGCAACGAAGTTTTAGTGTAATTTTTGTACGATTCTTGCAATGAAGTTGTAATATTCCAAATAGCAAACATCAACTGGCCCTCTGGTGCAAATCTGATCGTGATAAGCAGCCCACAGGCAGTAAACATTCGGAATGCACCCGCGGCTACATTTGGTATACATGATGCAAAATGAAATCACCCACACATTAACCACAAGTGTACCACAAGCATTCTTATTATACTCAGATACTTGTGGGTTAGTTTGCTAAGTCTGCTTGTGGACCGTATACTGAAATACTCAGTCATTTTAAACTAAGTTGCCCACATTAAACTTATTTCAGTGTAACTACAAAAATATTTACTGACATGGCCTGATTAACAACCATCCCAGCAAAAGTAGACGATCATACTAGCGAACGTTGGCCGCTTCTGCAAACAGTTGGCCAACTGAAAAATGATTGTATTTGCTACTAGGGATAGACTTAACTATTTAATGAACTTACGACACTGCGAGCAGTTGTTACCGAGTCACAGAAAACCAGTAGTAAAATGAAAACGAAGCCCATTGTAAGCTGTAGAAAAAAATGTAACTTACATATCGGTAAAATTCTGGAAAGGAATACGGAAATGTTCCTTTTCGGACTTGTTATGCACTTCGTTGTGTATTTGTTTAAAACAGCGAATACTAGCTTTTAAGATATATTTTTCTTTGTGCTGTATAATTTAAGCGATCAACAACATTCACTAGCAATTGTGTAAGTTTAATTTTATAGCCAGTGTTTGTATGTTATTTTATTTATGATTAATTAGCCTGGTTCCTGTTGCAGACAACATACACTATAGTGACATTCCTTTTTTTAGTTAAAACGTCATTTTCAGAATTTCTTCCGACAAATGTTTGTAGTAAACTAAAGAAATTTCGTGTATATTGCCAAGAACGTGTGTTAGTAGTCAGATTCTATTGAAACCCAACACGCGTTAAACCAGGAATCTAACTGTTTGGGCATAAATCAGCTTTCTTTCAATTAGGTCTGAAGTCCTTTGCTCAGCGTAAATATAAGATGGGGTGCAAAATAAAATACAGTGCATTCTACTTAATGTAGTTCATCTGGGAAGACACACATAAGTAATGAGAGGGTTGCCTGCATTTATGCCGACAGACGCTGTTGCCAATCATAACAGGGCATGTCCCGGCTGGATCGTCAACATTTCAGCTGATCCACTACTCGCAGGGAATGTGGTCAGGTAAGTTCATTTCCACCTTATCATTACTCGTGAAACAGCTCGTCAAATATACACACATCTGATTTATTACTAACAGAGCATCTGTTCAGATATGTTTGCAGCTGATCCACGACTCGCAGGTCACTTTTTAGACAGGCATGCTTATCAACAAATTAGCAGATAACCTGTTAGGTTGGTATGCCTCTAGTTGGTGTACTACTCGCAAGACACCTGTTCAAGTAGACATGCATCGAGCGAGGTGGTGGAACGGTACCATGTTCGACTCTCATCCGGGATGACCCGGGTTTGATTCCCAGCTTCGGCCATCCTGGATTCCGTTAAGAATAGTTTCTCGAAATTTCTCCAGGCGAATGCTTCGATTGTTCCCACACATAGGCCATGGCCGACTTCTTTACTGTCTCTTGTCCTTGTGTAAAGTTGCGTGTGGCCTTTTCTAATGAGCTCGCCGTCAACGAGACGTAAACTCAATCATTCAAGTGGGCACGCCTCTAGTTTCTCGTTTGCTCGCCTTGTATCTGGTCAAGTAGGCTTGTCTCTATACGTCCCGCTACTAACAAAGCATTGGCCAGATGTATGGTTGCAACTTATCCACGCCATGTAAAGTATTTGGCCTAGTATACATGCAGCCAGTTGGTCCAATGTTGGTAGGGCATATTGACAAAAAAGGCACCCATATAGATTAGTAATTATTATCAAGAAATACGTTCAAGTAGATTTTCCTACATATACTCTGTTGTTTGCAGGGTATATGATAAGAGAGGTGTACTGCTAGTTTGCTACAATTATTTAATTTGTAGCTAGTTTCCTTTTAAATGAATAATAGTAGAAATTGTATAAGACGAAGAATCTTAAGAAATTTAATCACAAATTACATTACTTAGTTTGTCATAATGAAAAACAAGTAACTCAACTAAGTGGAAAAGCAAAGTTGATGTATGGCATTCACCTTAAATATAGCTTAAGCACTATGGAGCATGTGTTTTATGTAGCACTTAATTATGAATTCTACATAGCCAAGAATAACTATCAGTTAATACGCGCCTTACATAAGACACCAAAACACAAAGTACGATGACAGAACAGTGAACTTTACACAAATTACAACCACCCGAAACAATATCACTTCCTTACATATTCTTAAAATTTATCTCCTCGTGAAAGTGTGTAGGTGACAGCATCAAGCACGACTGTTTACCTCAGTGATACAAGCTTGTTATAATATGTCTACTGTATGTGTCTTACCGTTTGGCTGATATTCACGATGTTAGCTAATAGGCTGCATCATTTTACTTGGTTCAACTTCCAACATGTGGATACAAGGCATTGGCAATATCCTCCAACAGGCTGAGACAATCTAGTTATGACTGCGTAGCTCGAGTGTCATATCCAGCAGAACAGGGTGGCTTCAAGACTGGCATGCATCTCACCGGCTAGCTATCACCTCGAGCTGTTTCATTCTGCTGTCTCCCGTATAGCCGGGACACAACATCGAGAATTGTCCAGCTCTCACTTCGCCCGCGCTATATACGTTCCACGGTACAACAAACACGCCGTCTGATGGCGGCATCGAGCAACCAGCACAGCTATTAAATATCTACTAAGACCTAAATACGTATTTGACAGAGATAGACTGGTAACGTATAAAATTTACCCCTGTGCTCTACAAATCCATTGACAAATTAAAATTTTATACACATTAAACCCATGCAATTGGAACAAATGAGTTGGTGCATAAATTATTTTTGTTTTCCAGGGATGCAGTGTAGTTAATAAAGTACTTAACAGGTTATCGCATCGGTCTTCATAGTTCCTGTTGTAAATTCAAAAGAGCGCATAAGGTGCACAAAGGTTTGGAGGGGGGGGGGGAGGTGGATGTTAAGGCACTTGCCCCCTCCCCCCAAAAAATAATGTTTTTAATGTTTTATGCCAATTTATAAGTAATAGTATTACAGTACAGTAGCACATATACAGTACATTATTATTGAGAGGTTATTTCAAGCAAAGTGTATTCGCGTGTACACGAACGTGTATATGATAATGCAAAAGATATTCGTTGATGTTCATCTGCTTGTATTTTGTTATTTATTAGAACTTGTGCCCTCCCCAAGCAAAATCCTTGGTGCGCCCATACAAGAGCGTTATATTCTGAGTGTGTACTTATATATGTATAAATAAAGTTATTTGAATTACTGCATGTAATACTGCCTTACTAATTTTAGATATCCTACCGTTATTTTAGAGTTATGAGTAGATAATTTCAGCACATTGTTTTTCTATGCCCGGAGTATGTTCATGTTTAAACTTGTGAATGGTATTTTCTTGGCTTGTGGGTGTGAGCCGCGTCTGAAGATTGTCTTGCGACGTTTCGACAGTTGTTGCAAGACAATCTTCAGACGCGGCTCACACCCACAAGCCAAGAAAATGCAGACAACGGCCGCGAAAGCCTGCGATCTATTTTGTGAATGGTAGTTCATCGTAAATGTCAGTGAGTTGTAAATGTCGACAGGTTATTAATACCAGTATTAATAGCCATTTAGATGCAATTATTGCTTGGTATATACGCAGAAGTAATATATCCTGATTACGTTAACGAGTATTTCAAAAGGTTCACAGACCTATTTCACATTGTTAAAGAACAATAATATTATTACTGAATGAAACATTGTCAGGTTTTCAACAAACGCTTAAATGTAAAATTATTTAAAGCACATATTGAAATTATAGTTTTTGGTGTATTACAGTTCTTTTTATACAAACAGCATTGCTGAATAACATTTATTTATAAAATAATTTGTTATGTTGCATTTTCTGGCAGAGGAAATAAACTGTTATATACATTAATATAACGAGATAGGTTTAAAAAATAAAATATTGTCTTCAATAATTGAAGTGTTGAAATTGAAAAAGGATTAAGTGCCAGAAACCATACTTGAACAATTATTCCATCAAAATTGTCTATGTGTCATATCCTACAATCTTCAAAAGAATTTCCATCAAAATGTAATAAGTTCCATGTATAGTGGTATTCGAAAGGAAATAATTACCGTGTGTAATGATATTCAAAATGTAATAAGTACCATGTCTAGTGATATTCAAAAGGAAATAAGTGCCGAATGTAATGATATTCAATATGTAATAAGTACCATGTCTAGTGATATTCAAAAGGAAATTAGTGCCGTGTGTAACGATATTCAATATGTAATAAGTGCCATGTCTAGTGATATTCAAAAGGAAATAAGTGCCATGTGTAATGATATTCAAAATGTAATAAGTGCCATGTCTAGTGATATTCAAAAGGAAATTAGTGCCGTGTGTAATGATATTCAATATGCAATAAGTGCCATGTCTAGTGATATTCAAAAGAAAATTAGTGTCGTGTGTAATTATATCCAAAATGTAATAAATGCCATATCTAGTGATATGCAAAAGGAAATAAGTGCTGTGCGTAATGATATTCAAAATGTAATAAGTGTCATGTCTAGTGATATTCAAAAGGAAATAAGTGCCGTGTGTAATTATATTCAAAATGTAATAAGAGCCATGGCTAGTGATATTCAAATGGAAATAAGTGCCGTGTGTAGTGATATTCAAAATATAATAAGTACCATGTCTAGTGATATTCAAAAGGAAATAAGAGCAGTGTGTAATTATATTCAAAAGGGAATAAGAGCCATGGCTAGTGATATTCAAAAGAAAATAAGTGCCGTGTGTAATGATATTCAATATGTAATAAGTGCTGCGTCTAGTGATATTCAAGAGAAAATTAGTGTCGTGTGTAATTATATCCAAAATGTAATAAATGCCATATCTAGTGATATTCAAAAGGAAATAAGTGCCGTGCGTAATGATATTCAAAATGTAATAAGTGCCATGTCTAGTGATATTCAAAAGGAAATAAGTGCCGTGTGTAATGATATTCAAAATGTAATAAGAGCCATGGCTAGTGATATTCAAATGGAAATAAGTGCCGTGTGTAATGATATTCAAAATATAATAAGTACCATGTCTAGTGATATTCAAAAGGAAATAAGAGCAGTGTGTAATAATATTCAAAAGGGAATAAGTGTCATATCTAGTGATATTCAAAAGGAAATAAGTGCCGTGTGTAATGATATTCAAAATTTTAATAAGTACCATGTCTAGTGATATTCAAAAGGAAATTAATGTCATGTGTAATGATATTCAAAATGTGATAAGTGCCATGTCTAGTGATATTCAAAAGGAAATTAGTGCCGTGTGTAATGATATTCAATAGGGAATAAGTGCCATCCATGGCTAGTGATATTCAAGAGAGGATAAGTGCCGTGATTAATGACATTCAAAAAGATATTTTAAAAATAATGAGTGGTACTGCTTGTGTACATTGAATTCCGGTGCAGTTTTGTTTAATTTGCATGTGGCGTGGTTATGTTTTTTGTATTGAAGATGTCATGCATCTATATTAAACTATGTTATTCCGATTAAATATGTGAGTGTATGTGTTTTCTATGTTTTTCTGCTTTTCCTCGGAAGTAGATTTTTGGCACATAGTACAATTTGAACTTTAACTGTGCAATTTCTTTCATGCGAGAAGCTGCTCAGTTACTCGGATAAGACACTAATCACTGTACAATTTATACACATTTACGTGATTATTTATGCTAGGGTAGGTGCTTCGTAGTAATTTCACTATCATCGATTAATAGCTACATCGATTGTTTACAGTACATTTGATATATAGTAACTGTAAAGTAATATCGTGATGTAAATTAAAAGCACTTTCACCAAATATTCTTTGATTTCAATAACAATTCTTTACTGCTCTGTGCTACCTACATCGCCGTTACTCATAAATAACTTATACAGGCTTATGAGTCTTGAATTTTAATTTATCTTTTAAATTAGAAAAAATAACTTGTCAGTCAAAAAATACCACTAACATTATAAATTCGTGGACTTAAACTGCGTGCGAGAAATTAATTTAGTTTGATAAAAATTAGCAATATGCTCTAGCAAATATTTTTAAAATGGTAAACATTAGCATATATACTAACACTTGATTAGGCAGCATGTTTTAATAGTTCTGAAAATATTCTGCCGTTCGGATGTCATGTAAGCAAAATTATTGCGGTTATGAATTTAAGGTGACGTATAGGATTAAATGTGTTGAATCAAAATAGTAGCTGAGTTTGATATTGTGAATTACATTCTTAGTTGTGAAGGTAACTACATTTATGTATAAGTTCGGAAGAAACACGTCGCTGCTCGTCACATATCCACAGCAATAATAAAAAAAACCCATATGTGAGCACTTGGCAGGAAGTCGCTAGCAACCTGGCTTGCCTGAATGAACGCTAAATGCCGGTGGACTTAGGGAGTCCTAGCAGTCATTGGTTGGCGTGGGTGAAGAGAGAGATATGTCGTGTTGTTGCAGCCAGGTTCCGAGAGTACAGCTATGGTGCGACAAGGAACCTGCTGACATATGGCTCTGTGAACCCTCCCGAGTATGACCTGCGCAAGATAACTGCTCCAGTTTACCTGCACTGGAGTCTCAACGACTGGATGGCCGCTGTCAAGGTGAGTGCCAGCACTTTATAGAGAGTGATTATTGTGTGCATACTGATCTAGATTCTGCTGGCTGTAATGCTTCAACACTTTACTGTCCGCTGGGTATACGCTGCTCCACAGTAAAAACTCTACTGGCTGTAATAGGTACGACCTATAACTTGCATTGTGTTCTGTGTGTTTACATTAGAGCACAAGACCTGCTTGCTGTAATCTTTCATACTCTGCAGTCAACTGCGCTCATGGCATGCTTGCGGTCTTAGTACACAAGCCCTGCTGTCTGTAACACTTTAGACCTCCGAGTTCTACTGTTACTGTTTTCTGTATTCGGCTTTAGAACACAATACATTCTCACCGTAACGCTTCAGATTTTTGCAGTTCACTTTGCTTGTGTTTTTGTTCTGATTTGTAGCACAAACCATGCAACCCATAATGCTGCATGCTGCTCTAGAGCACACACTTTGCTTGCTGCAACATCAGACCTCTTTAACGAGCTATGTTTGTGGCCCGTGTTCTACTCTACATTATTCTACAAACACTGCTCAGAGCTAACGTATTAGAAATTCTAAACTTCTCTTATCCACAGGATGTTTCCGAATATCTCTGACAAACTCCGGCTGTTTATTTACTATGAAAAATTAAGAAGAAAACATGCATGCCACTTAGCATCTAAATGGTATATTACGTTAGTAATATGCAATTGAAATTTGGAAAATAGAATCATGTTATCGAGATCTACAATCCGATAGTAAATGCTCGTTGATACCATACACTTTAATATAATGTCAGTGTTGGCTACCGTTGTTTCATACAGGATTTATTGCGTCTGGAATATCAAACATTTGAGATTAATTGAGTGGTGTAAAATGTGTGAAAAAACAGGTTCTGATGTCTGAAACATATCATCTGTGCCAAAAAAAACAGTTGAAGATTCACGCAGAGACACAGAGCCGAGAACATACTACGTATGTGTGTGTTGTTCTTAGCAACAGACTACGGTATACAGTCACTATAAGCAATATCTTCCATACTGTAATAAGCTTGCAATACATTCGAGACCAGTTTATTCTTGGCACTATATCGCTGCAGGCGAAACGTTCATGTGTGTTATGAATGAAAATGGCTGGTCCTTATGAGTTGAAACACATAGACTATGTTATTGTGTACGTCACACTGGCAACAAACCAACACCGAATAACTTCATGAAGTAACCGAATCGGCAGTAGATAAGTCTAGCTTATTTAACCTGACTAGTAACAGCGCGCAGGTAACTTACTCGAGGCTAGGCACTTGCCGGAGATAATCCACTACTTACCTTGACCCGAGCGAGTTTCCCGAGAAGAACTGACGTATTTTTCAGCCGTAGTGGTTTCTGCAAGATAAACACCTGGTAATCGTCTTGTAGACAGGCGAGCGATGTGAGGGCGCAGTAGAGAGCTGGGTTTAGTTACCCTGTGGTACTGGTTCCACATATCCAGAATTGGGGAAAATGTGCTTTAGAGAGTTCTATAGGAGATGTCAGTGATTGCAGGTGAAGCATGTGTCTGAACTGTAACATAACGTAGAGGTGGCTCGTGTAATAGGCTGGTCATGTGTGCTCATAGACATACTGGTGTCTGCAGACATGTGCTTGTTTGTCGCAGGACGTGCAGGAGCTGCAAGGGAAGCTTCCTCATGTGCGACAGTCGCGTCAGGTACCAGACCCCAGGTTCAACCATCTCGACTTCATGTGGGCCATCGACATCAAACATCTCCTTTTCGACAGCATCCT
Source organism: Medauroidea extradentata (assembly GCA_003012365.1). NCBI lineage: Eukaryota > Metazoa > Arthropoda > Insecta > Phasmatodea > Phasmatidae > Medauroidea > Medauroidea extradentata. The sequence goes on along the minus strand of PNEQ01002260.1, from coordinate 11,707 downwards.
CGCACAGATGAAGGCTAACTAGGTGCCTGCGCCTCTCTGCTGCCTGCTAACTCTGCTGCAACAATATATCTTACATATACATGTACACGAGTATATGAGTGTTTGGAAATAAAAAGTATTTGCATGAAAAAGATAGTAATGATTTTAACCAATGAGAATATGTCGACGGTAACTAGTTGTCATAGAAACTAATAAGGAGGCTGCTTGGGCAGCAAGTCTCAAGCGATGTCCTCTGATATTTCCTGTGTAGAGCATCCTCTAGCTGCCAGTCTTTCATCTGTGTTTAGAGACTATGAATGTACCTACTACTAGGTGCTAGAGAAACACTAATATACAATTCCCACATATAAAACAAGCTGGCTGCGAAAGACTGTGGTCCCATGAAAACCATTCCTTTCAGTCCTTATTGACATGTACAGGATTTCCTACGTAACTGTTATAATGTTATATTTTGTTCATGTAGCTGTGTTTTATATGCGTCCAACCTATCTTTGAGAAACGGCGAAAGAATTTTAGCCGTAATGTAAATTACAATAATGTAAATTCTATTTTATTATTTCTTCCCACCTTTCATATTTACTGAGTATTTACCAACCTACCATTACTCTGAACCACGGTCGTAGAAGAACAGGTCTGGACACTTGCCTGGAAACTTTAACCCCTTGTTGTTTGGCTGTAGTTCACCAAGTTCACGATAATGATGTACGCCTTCGGCGCTACAATCAGGGCTGCCAGACTCAAACTCCGCCCACTTCTCACCCACTAAAATAAACAATTCATCAAAACGTATTTTTTTTATCAATTTATGAACTACTTCTTTCGCTCACAATCCTAAAGCATGGCTCCAGTAATCTTTACTTACTTTATAATGTTAACAATGGGGAAAAAAATGGGCGGAGTTTGAGCTCGATCGCCCGGATTACAGCGCCAAAAAGTACAACATTCTCGGTAACTTGACGAACTACAGCCAAACAACAAGAGGGTGAAGCAAAATACGTTGGTAGATAGGCGAGTGTCCAGACTTGTTCTTCTACGACCGTGCTCCGGATTGAACTTCCGTTTACAAGTCCTAGAGGGACGCTGCGCGTACATTGATAGTTGGACTGTAACACTCACGACTGGAGAAGTTGGATGAAGGATGTAACTACGCCTAAAACACTGAATGTACAGACCTGTTCAGCCATAGTGTTTGTTCTCAATGAGGTAGAACAACTGACAGTTTTTGTTAATTTCCCTGCTAGTTGACTTCAATGCTGTATCTACGAGATTGAACCGCGCAGTGTTAATGAACTCAACATTTGAGGACTTATCATTCATAAGGGGCTAAGTGCCAAAAGGTAAGTTTCGAGATAATGTCGGGAACAGTACATTGCCACAAACAAATGAACAAGGAATTATCCAAATTTGTTCACACATTTATCAATAGCAAAGTAGTAAATAGGAGCAATCGCACAGTAATTAATACAAAACACTTATGAACATCAATATATATTTTCAATGGACTAGAATGCGTTGATGTTATTCCAACCATCTAATTGCGCGCACGAATATCACTAGGAGATAGCACTTTAGGTATGTCTTCGACCTAATGTATTGGCACCTTTCTATGTACCTAACTCATCTTTGTCGAAAATGGTACTAAGCTCCTTTTGAATGTTAAGTCCTCATTTCCTAATGTCCAGATAATTTAGAAAAATTGTACAACAAAGTAAATCTAGTTAAAGTAATAGCGAAAACAGCACTTTGCACACTAGAAAATCCAGTGACGTGCATCATTCACAACTGTTTCAATATATGAAACACTTATACCTCATGCAATTCGTAGTCAATCATAATTAAGTTATACGTCAACTGACGTTATTTTAATTTTAAGAAAGGGGATTTCTTTTTCCAATTAACATGAATTAAAAATTAAACGGAACATTGGTATCAAATTATTAATTGCAAAGTAAATACATAGTGTGAAACTAAGTTGAATAACTATAGTTCATTCGCCGAGATGTGAGAGTATTAGTTTGTAAACAAGAGTGTGTGATACTGGTATAAGTTGTAAGGGGTGTACAAGCTACTAACCAGCGCGCGCTGCTGCAGTGTGACGAGAGATAAATTGGTGACTGATCAAGCGAGTGTTCCTATTTTATGATAGTGTTTTAATCATACAGAATCGTCAACTGTAAATGTGTTCACTGTTACAGTCAAACGTAAGTAAACACATGTACGCCCAACTATGGCTGTTATGTACTGTTTATTCACTTATAGATCGTATATCGTTATACTTACGCTGCATGTTCAGTATAGTAATTGTATCTACAACACGTGCAACATGAATTATATCAAATTACATACTAACTTAGCATAATGCCTATAAAATGGTTAGTGCCTACATGTCTTATGTGACGGTTTTGTTGAAAGTATGATGTAAATGTCGTTAATGAGGAACGAATGTATTTAAAAAAAAAAACGTGTTCCATAACATTGTCAGTTGCACAATACCGATGTTTTGATAATAATAAAGGCTTCGATAATGTTAATGAACGTCTATTACTTAATTACATCGATAAGTATCGTAGATATTATCGAGAATCGTTATGCACAAAACATCGAAAATATCAATGTCAAGAATTTTCAGTATATCTAAATGTGTAACAGCCCTACTGTCAATTTCTCGGGGTTTTTGATACCTATCTCATTCATATTCATAGGTTCCCACGACTTTATATGTTCATACTCGCCTAAATACCACCAATTCATGCATGGCATTCTACGCTGAGTATCTGTCTACCACTAAACGTGGTGAGCATTCCGGACACCCCTGATAACAAGCTACAATCACGTGAACACTGCGTGATTTCATTGACAGACCCTACCTTCCATCGCGTGCATGTGCTTCGCGCGCTCTCATTTGAACGCGAATAGACAGTAGTACAAATGTGTTGCCTACACAGTTAACTGTTGAGAGGAAATGTGTGCCGTAAAACGGGGTGATTAGAAACACTGCGGTGAACTGAAATTTTAAAGCTAAATTATTGGCATAAATTCTATTTTAAAAATTCAGTTACTTAGTTGGCAACAACTGCTTACAAACGGTAATTTTATTGTGATTATCTGTTGCCGCGGTAGCCGAACGGTAGCCGACCCCCCGTGGCTCAGTTGGTTGAGCGGCCGACTTTGATGCGAGGGGTTCTGGGTTCGATTCCCAGGTCAGGCTGGGTGTTAATTTGTGTTTGTCCATTGGGTCTCAAACCTTGTCACCATACAAATTGTCTAACGAAAATTGCTGGGGTCACTTGAAATATGTCAAACCTAAAGGGGGGAATGGTTGGTGCAGTGTTGATGCGGAAGATTCCGCTGCACCAAACATTTTTAATTAACAAAAAAAAAATGGTCAGACCATTGTCTCCCAACAAGGCGATCTGGGTTCGATTCTCGGCGGGGTCGGTACCCGAATTTTCGCATGTGGGAATCGTGCCGGACGATGCCGTTGGTCGGCGAGTTTTCTCGGAGGTCTCCAATTTCCCCCGCCCTTTCATTCCGGTGCTGCTCCATACTCCCCTCATGTCACCCTTCATCAGTGCTGAAGACCTTGATGTTAAGCGCTGACCAAAATCACTCTCTCACTTTATTGTGATTATATTATTTTAAAGGAAAAGGTGTAAGCTAAGAATTAATTTCTAATTATGTTTCTATTCACCTCAGTGTTTCTAATCACCTCATTTTACGGTGAATATAATATACTGTATTAGTTTGTCACAGAAGAATGTTTTATAAGCAAGTGACTAAAGTCTAAAAAGACAAAATAAAATGGGCCTTGTATAATGCTAACTTTACTACCGCAAACAACCTGTGCACAACACGCACCTTGATTATTAGGTAACAATAACGCACGGGTATTATGAACTTCAGGTAGTCTTAGCCTTAGTATCTAATCTTGAATCAGTTATCAAAAGTTGTTCGCAAGTTTACAGAATTCATATACGAAACACGTAATTGTTTTAGTACATAACATCGTGTTTCAGGACAATTTAGTAAACTAAAAGTGCGATTTGAAGCACGACCTGAACCAAGTACGTTAGTTGTATTCTTGTTTAGAACAAGTTTTGTCTGTGTCATGAGCATTCAGTAATCTTATATCTACCTCATCCTGCAGAATATGACGACGCAACCACACACATCCCATATCAGCAACTGGAACGGCAAACAAGACTAGCGAGTTGACGTCTCCTACTGGCTTAGTGTAATTCCTGTGAGTAACGCATCGTGTGAAATATTTTCCAAGGTGGTTGACGTGAACAGTAATCATAGGTTGACAAGGAATGAAGATAGACATAATAATATTACGCTTCCGTATATTGAAAAATAATTTGCGGCTGAGGCTGGCATAAAAAAAATAAATGAAGATTCAAAAAACAAATCGTACCTTCTGATCTACGTATGAGTATTATAAAGAGTACATTCCCGTGTAGTTAGCATTTTTCGTAGGAAAACTTAAACAATATATAATGGGAACTATAATGAGGCAAACACAAAGCTTATTATTAATGGTAAATACACTTGGTGGCACGTTTGTGATATTGTGTAAAAATGTAACCATGTATGTATTACACTTCTGGAAATTTATCACTGTATTCGCCCCCTAGGGTCACGTATTCTATCAAATTATGTTTATTTTCAATAATACAAACAATGTAGAGTTAATATCAGTTTCCGAAATATGTTACAGATGTATAAAAGAGCAGGAATATTTGAAACAGCGATTGGAAGCATTTGGGGATGCGGACATAAATATGAAGACGTATGAGTACTTGCAGAATTTGTTTTGGCATATACCAATATTGTATCTGCATATGGAAACTGATTTCAAAAAACAAAAATTTCTACATGGCTTATAATATTAATTTACGATGTTCGCATTGATTTCACGTGTTTAAATATTACATTTCCTTGGAGGCAGCTTAGTGAACAATTCTCATATCGAGGCTATGCTGTGACATTAAACTTCCTATACTTACTTAAAAAGCTCGTTTACGAAACTTCTGAGGAACGCTCTTAAGGATGCTCGGTACGGTATGCTAAACAATGAGAAACATGTGTACCATTATTGAACATTATTGAGAGAACGAATGTACTGAAAGTATATAGTTATCGGAAGTAGGTGTCGTAAAGTCGTATAATTGTCTAAGACATTAAGATATATATAAAAATCTTTTAACTTGTTTAAGAAATAAATCTGGAAAATACGTCTTTCTTTAATGATTTAGTTAATTTTAGTAGAGTAATGCAGCATGAATAACACATAAAATCATGTCTTAGACATGAACCTTACCATGCTCTATAGTATGTTGCAATCTGAACATTTCTGGAATAATAATCCTGTAAAACAGCAATTTAAATTAAATAATTTAAGTGTTTTGCGCGACGAAAACAGGACATTTACTTGTTGAGATATGTTGTTTATATCCCCAGTATCTTGAGTGAACGCGGAGCAGTTATGAGAGGATAATAAGTGACAACTCATGTTACCAAAACTGACAGGGATTATCTGCAGGGTCGCATCTATCGGCTAGAGCCCGATTCTCACGAAAATACCTTCAGTCGGGCCGTGCGGTAAAGACGAGATGGGGTGTCAGTTTATTTATTTTGCCAGGACAAATGTTTATGAAATTGTGCGATATGATTACGTATTTTAAGGTTAAAAATATAACGTACACGTGTATTTTGAATCTTCAGTAATCTAGTGGCTTGTTCGTCAGTGAGGTCGCTGTAAACCACGTCACAGTAGTCAAACAACGTCAAATTAGTGCCTGGACAGGGTATTTTTTAATGCGCAAGGGGAGTTGAATTTTTTTTAGGCTTTTTAGCTAGTGAAGGGTGGCCAGCGTCTTCCTTCATATGCTAGCTACGTGGAGAAACCAATTTAAAGTGCTGATCAAAATGAGTCCTAAGTTTTTCACTGAGGATGTCAACTCGATTTTCGCATTCCCAACACAATTTTTGTTGGAAAATCGGCAGTAACAGTTAACTATATATTTTTAATTTTTTCTTTATAATCGATATGGATGCTACCGATTTAGATTTCCGGGTTAGCGTATTCGTAACCTACACAAACTAATGAATAAAATGACACCTCACGCGTCTTTTTTTTTTTTTTACCGCATGATAGAAGGCATTTTTTCACTCAGCTGATAGACTAACAAGCTTATTGCCTTTTCTCAATTGGTTCATTACAATATTATGTTTAGAACGATCTATGTTTTGAAGATACTTCTACTGAAAATTGCGTTTAGTTATATAATAAAAACCAAAACTGCTCGGTGTTTATTCTCCAATACACCAGTAAGAAAGCATTTTAGAATAAAATCATTAGAATAATATATAACATAAGAGCCCCTTATTTAGGCAAATCCCAATTCCAGAAACCGAAAATACACTGCCGTCCTTGTAAATGCATAAAATTGTTACTTTCACAATTAAAAATATCAAATTTTTCATAACAACCCAACCTTCCATAACACAGCCTCAGTATAAGCGAATTTGTGTGTCGGTACAATAGCATAGTTTTCTTTGGTTTGATTAATTTTTATTATGTTCAGTTTAAAATATGGGGTCGTACAACCCTGCAATAAAAAAGGATTCATATTTTCAAACATTACGAGTGTTTTAAAGAATTACATGTATTTTAAAAATAAGTAGATAAAGCGGTACAAAAGGCAATTATTAAGGTGTGATTAATAGTTTATTCATTTTTCACGTCTCACTGGTCTCTTTCCTTTAGCCCTCTTTTCTTTAGCCCTCTAGGCTTCTTGTTGGGATGTTGTTATGTAGAGGGGTTCCTTTACATCCGTCTTCAGGAACCTTTTGAAATCTAAGCTATTACACTTTCTTCGAGCAGACATTCAGAGATACTGAATACAAGGGTGGAAATAGCTTTTCTATATTCCTACTGGTTCGTAAGTTACGCCCTAATGGGGAAGTCCACGAATCTCAGGGAAATTTGCAGGTAAAACACAATTTTCTAAGCAGTTATGTACCTTAAAACAATAGCGAATTACATAATTTAATGTTGCAATTGAATTAAATTACCTATTTAACATAGGATACAAAAGTTCCGGCCTAGTGCGTAGGTCACTGACTACGAGGGAAATTGTGTGATAAAAACACAAATACAAAGCTATTGAGCGAAACGAAACAATATAAATTACCTTCATTGATATGTACTTATAATTACATAAGACTCATAATGTTACCAGTTTCCGAAGAACCTGTAACAAGTTAGATTGTCAGAGAGGGAGGCAACTATAGTTCACATATTTTCCGCGGACACACAGGTTTGTCGAGCAGTATGTACAAGCATGCGCTGTTGTTGAATTGACTCTAACGAAGCCTAGCGACTGCCTCTACACTACTATTCATACTGGCTTGTTGACGTTTCGCACTTTGCAAAATTAGCGAAAAACAGTAACTTCGGACCCCGAATAAAATGTTTCCCGTCTTGTGATGATATCGCGCCTTTAGTGTGTTACTAAAGAAGGTATGGAGATTATTTTTCCCGTCTATTCTAGGTCTCTAAAGTTCTTATTTCCAAATGACCCCTTCAACGCATAATTACAGAATTTTTGTAAAGTAATCATAACTCTACTTAAAAACCATTAAAATTTTCTGTAACACAATATATATAAGTAATGAAGAGCTGTATGAATTGAACACATTAAATTTTAGTTGAAATTATTAATATAAATGCGTCGTTTTGGTAGCATGTAAGAGGATATCTTTCATCTTCAAGCAAGGCCGAAAAGGACATCACTGAAAATATCTTTGTACAAAATTCGTTAATCATATTGCAAATGAGAAAAATATTTATGTATGCTAAACCAGTGGCAATATGCAGTCGGATCAGTTTACAGTAAAATAGAGGAAGGGAGAGAACTTTTATTTCAAAATACAACTAATTTTTACCAATGACATTTTCAGACAATTCTTGAAACCATTCGTTCGCAGATTGTTGGATGATAAACATCATAAAACGTATATATCCTAGACAGTGAAAATACGTTTCCGAGTTATACAACTCAGAGCACCTTCGGTGTAAAGAAACAAAAATAATTTTGCATATATATTTCACGGTACAACTGTATACTAATTACCATTCATGAGATTTTACCAAACAAATATACAAAGACATTAAAATAAGCACAATTAAGCTAATCTAATGTTTCATTAAAATAAAAGTACTTTCACTTTTCAGAAATTTTAAATACAATCACAAAAAAAATTGACTAGTGTGTATAGCTTTATTTTCTTATCCTGTTCATTTCTAACGCGAAACAATTAGTCGAACTTGCTAACTGTCTGCAAATGTTAAATCTATCTTAACGTACTTACTCTTTATCTGATCTCTTTAAAGTAATGATCTGATTTAAGAATATTTCATTAAAGTTATAACGTAACTACTGCCATATCACTAACAAAATTGTTTAAGAATAATAATTTATGAAATTAGCACCAGTGCATAAAAATACACGTAAACTTGTACTTTCTTTTGAATATAGCCAACTTTTTTCTGCGATATTGTACATGAAAACGAAGTGTTCAGTTCAACTATGGTTTATTCTACTACAAGTTGGAGAGAAAATACGTTTTCTTATGGGAGAGCTTGGCACAGGGAATATTTCTGCAACTAGTTTCACTTCAATCGTTAATGTACCATATAAATACGAAACCGTAGCATAATTAAATTTAAATAAACTTGGAAATGATAAAAATGTTTTAATTTAATTTTAAAGTGAAAATAAACCGGTTTCGCGTTTTAAATTATCAACTAAATGCAACTTAAAATTCAGGAATGCTCTGTGATTGGTCAATTTGGCGCACTACTAACACCAGCGCTCAAGCGGCAGAAACTTTCCCTGTGGCAAGCTTATCACATTGATCTTTCTGACCTGTAGTAGAATTAACCTTGGTTAAACTCAGAGGCCGTGTCCGAAACTATTTAGGTTACTAAATAAACTATGTGACGAGGTTAGTGAAGTAAATATTTGGGGGTTTAGGGTGTAAAATTTACTGAGGTGAAGTAGCATGCAAAATTCCCAAATACCTCCGTAAATTCGACGGCTGCTGTTTAATTACGTTTTATACTCTGATTTTAGCCTGAAAAACATATAAATAGCCATTAAAATAGTAGGTAATGTTAATTAAAAGCCCGGAGTGTTATTTTGTATGTAGCAAATAAATTTTTTAATTTAAAATAAATTTCGTACTTTCTAAATAAATCAACCCTAAAACAAAATAAATATTATAGTAGAATTCGTAATTTAGGATGTGAAAGAAACAGCTAATTAGTTTATAATAATAACGAATAGACTATATTCAATAGTAAAAAAAAACTATATAGAAATACCAACAAGTCTATAGCTTCCAACTTTGCCGCACGCAGCACTGTTTCATAACGTTCGAATCTATCCACTCTAAATTCCCAAACCCTAAACATGTAAAAGCTTCGTTTCGGACACGGCTAGACACGTAATGGAATTCTTCGTTTGTTGGGCAGACTGTGTGCACTACACCTCCATGTAGCAGCAGTTTAAGGGAGAGATCGGTTATCGGCACAACAATCTTCGCACTTAACCTCCTTGCAGGTATCGTGTCATACACTGCTTGCTCTTGGACTCGCAGTGGTAGAAGTGTCTAAGGACCATCCAAGCAAATATACAAATGTTAACCTAGTTTGCTGGATTGCCCTTATCATGCCCAAAAGCCTTAAGGACGCGGTCTGCCACAATTTTCATCACCATGTTTTTATTTTCAATTTGTCCCAGATATTTTTTTCTTATTTTAGACACAAAATGTGACTAAATTTAGATATTACGAAAAAAAATTTATTTCTCAAAGTTTTCGCGTAATAGCTCGTTAAAGTCAAAATTTGGATGTTTCCGTTTTAAGGACTACACTAAAACCAACTGACATAAATAATTCACAGAGGATTCAGAATTCCTAGGTTACAATGCCATGTACATAAAATCCAATAATAAAAATTTTATATTTAAATAAAAATGCGGAAATTTAAAATTCAAATTTGAAAAATTCAATAATTTGTTTAAAAAATATATTTCTTTTTTATTTTGTGGTTAAATATAGCTGAATTCGTAGCCCAAAACATTGTTGTTCACTGTGAATTTTTTCAGTTTGGCAAGTGAGTTGGTTTTAGAGTCGTCCTTAAAACGGAAACCTGCAAAATTGGGCTTTAACGAGCCATTTCGCAAAAATTATGTGGGATTAAAATGTCTACAGGAGGGAAATTTGGTCTAATTTTGTATCTAAAACAAGAAAAAAAATTAACCGGTACAAATATATAATAAACACACGGTAATGAAAATTGCGATAGTCGCACCCTTAATGAAGAATCAACATTCTGTATCTTACAACACAATCCTCACTGTAACTCACTTCTTTCATTATCAAATAAAGTAAAACAGCTGGTCACAATTTGCCATACGTAAAGGGCTGTAGTGATGTGGCACGAACGCGCTTCTCAAAGTCAACTCAAATGTTAATTTTATATAAAATACTATCCACTTGGACATGGCGTCATTGGTGCAGTTTCGCTGTGATATAGTTAGAATAAGTTTTTCAAATTATTGGCAGTCTGTCACGATGCATTACCCTTTGGAAGTAATATTTACTAACTGTTGCTACCAACTGATGATTTTGGTTACCACTAACGTCCAGGTGTTGGACAACTTTTACAGTGTGTTCTACTTGAGTAATATACCCAATGTTTGCCATTAAAACAATGCCATGACCATCACGCCTCGTCGTACATCTTATCTCCGCCCAACATTACATATAAGTGCCATATTCTCTTGTCACATCTGTGTATACATACATGGTCGTTAATGCGATTTACATGCGAGAAACCAGACAAAGGTATACGTTTATAGTGATAATGAGATGAGGGCATGGCGAAAATACTTTTTATAACCTTCAACCCCCAAAGTAAAACGATACCTACCTCACCAGATTTATGATATGTTGAGGACATCGTTAAAATACATGTTACCCCTTTTCACACGTGTTTAAATAATGAAACAGCTTTTTATGAATTTACGTGAAGTCCATTCGTAATCAAAAATCATGACGATATCTCAAGAAGTCTAAGTGAGACAAATGGTTTATTGAAACCACATTATAATTTTTTTATGCCTTTAAAGGTTGACTTTCAAAAAATTCTTAAATTGCTTTTTAGAAAAATGAGTAAGCTTCATTTTAGTAAAAATCATTTCAACATCTTAACGGACTTACGATTGATTGAGGATTGCAACACATTTTACGTCTTTTCACAGCCTTAATTTTCGAATTTCGAAAACCCATTTTCGGAAGCTTTATGCCCAAACAGGAAACATCTATCTATACAGGGTGTATATTAATTCATGATACAACGCTTGAGGGCAGGTAGTACGAGCCAAAACAAGCACTTTTTAACTATAAACCCGTAGGCGGAAATGTACCGTCTTGGTAGGGGAGCGCAATGAAAACTCAGCTTAGGCAACCCCGCCGCACACCACCTGCTGACACGCTGTAGAGTGGAGTGTGCGCAGCAAGGTTCGATGTAGCGTTGCACCATGCAGGAGCATTACACTGCCCTGTTGACAGTCTGTGAAGCCCCCTTCCCCTACCCCATGTTGTGGTAAGAGGTTGAGAGTCCCGCTCTTTC
>PNEQ01002259.1:28818-56588 GCA_003012365.1 Medauroidea extradentata | reverse complement strand
TGACACAGTAGTAATTGTGTGCATAACTAATTGTGTTGTGAGAGTTATAGTTGATTACTGTTTTGTGTATTTCGTAGCTTTGTGAGCTATTAAATCCAGTACTTAATTTAATTCTTTTATTCCTAATTATAAGACCTCTATCCCAAAAGAACTCATGGGAATTGCCCACAAATAAAGTTTATGTCTCAAACTTGTAACAGTATTTAATTGGGTGTGAAATTTAGACCACGAGAACTTTTCTCCACATGCCATGTTTCTAGTGTTTATTTTGGAATTGAACAATTTTGTCTTGCCCTGGAGGTCCTTTTTTTCTTTTGAAAATTGCTGTGATTTGACTGTTCTTGCAACAACCCTCATATCCATGAGTTAGCGTGGCGCCAACTTCAAGAAGAATAATTCTACATATAGCGCCACTGCAAACTAAAACTGAGGTGGTGTTAGAAGAACACTGCCAAACTAAAACAGCATGGTGGGTCTCTGTTCTGTTTGTTTGAATTACCACATATAGATGCCCTGCTTCAGGGGGAGAATGGCTCGTGGGAACAATTACTGGCTGTAGGAATAATTCAGCGCTATCTGCTCGAGTACAGAGGGAGTTACACCAAACAAACCACAATTTACTGTAAAAAACGAGCAAAATTTTTCATTCAGTGCTATGTTTTGTGTAGGGGCCTACCTTCTTTCTTGATAAGCTGACATTAGCATTTAAGGAATACAGTAGAAAATTTGAGTCATTCCTGGTAGAACTGACAATTAGCAGAGTAGATACAGATGTGAGTAAACTTTAGAACTAGTGTTATGAGAAAATTTATAGAAATTATGGAGGAAATAGCAGAAAGTGTTGTGAAAATTTCAAATGCGGTACGGAAGGTAAATGAGGTACAGATTGTGAAAGAGGTGCAGTTGGTAAACAGGATACAGATTGTTAGGGATAGTAAAGTCAAAACTAAATTACGAGGACAAAGTGGCCAAAAGGTACAAACTGTGATCAAAACTGTTTTAGCTGAAAGAAGGAGGTGCCAGCATCTAATTTTTTTAGTATCGAAAGCTTCTCTTTTATTGATAGAACTTTTTCCTTTGTTTGCTGCCGCTTGACTCGTTGCCAACATCAGGAAGTTTGTGTGGTAGACATTATATGTAGATTGTCACACACTGCACTACTAGCACATTTTAAAGGAGACTAACTGAGACCAACACTCTGCTGTTCCACAACCCTCGTCAACCATTAGTATCAAGTGTTAGCCTATCTCTGCATGCATAATCTAATCTGAGTGAAAATGGCACCCACACTGACAATTGGAGTTCAATCTTTTGCCGGGCTCCACATATTTTTCCGTGCCTCAAATTACATATGGATAACAGAATTAAGGATACAGAGTACTCCGCTGTACTTTTGTTTGATAAGTCGTAATGTAGTTACAACGTTTAAATATTTAAACACTTAGGTCTGTTTGGTCTACTTACATAGTTTGTACACTTGCTAAGTTTGCAATACTCGGTACCCGACCACAAGCCGACAACCACGTTGGTAAGATGACTTGTAAACAAGAGTTGAGTATGATATAATTATTACTGTACGTGTTTGCTTGCAGGTGTGGAATGGTTTAATGTAGATAAACCACTGTCTCTGGAAGATTTGCAAGGCAAGCTGGTTGTGCTAGACTTCTTCACGTATTGTTGCATCAACTGCATGCACATATTGCCACATCTAAAGAGCTTGGAGGACCAGTTCTCTCATTGTGGCATGGTTGTGGTGAGCTCTTTACACAATGTTCTACTGTGCATAGTGTGTGTTTATGTGTAGCAGTGGTGGATTTATGCACGTTAATCTGGCCGAGGGAGGGGCAGTTATTTAGGAATGCACGAATTTTTAGCATTTTTATCAAGTCGTCATAAACAAATTAAGTTTGTCTGGTTACTTGTGAATGGTTAATGACAAATATTTAGTGTTTACTTCCTTAAATACGGGAAACTTGTAAAGTTTAAGGTTAGGCAAACCTTTTTGATTTTTTTCTTATTCATAGTTGTCATTAAAATGTTGTTGATAATAGTTGCAGTTCCAATCGCAATTACAGCACAATATAACTCATAGAAAAGAGTTACCAAATCGCAGCATGTATGCTGATCCTAAGTTCACTGAAAACACATTGGAGTGATTTATTAACTAATTCCCTCCCCCCCCCCATTTTTTTTAGTTAACTGTATAACTACAGTACAAAGAAGGATATTGAGTTTTATATTTGAACTTTGGTAACAATTTATATAGACCCACCTCACAAACAGTCTACACACACATGCTTTATGGCAATACAACTCACGTGGTCATTATTTGGAAAATCAAAATTGAGCACTATTGTAAATCAAAAGTTGTGCAAAATTGCCCTTATTGACTGGAAACAACAACGCACTGAAACTTAGGTGGTTTGGGATAAAGTGAGCATTAAATAGCATTGCTTAGTTTCAACTTTCAGCCAGTTTGTGTATCATTCCACTGCTTGTTAACATAAACCTTGTGTGGTGGGGCTGCTCTTCTGCGACCTACTCCCTCTATTAGTAGCGGTCGTAGTTAAAGGGTCGTCTGCAGCTGCTGCGTGTTGTTGTTGTTAATTCAGGGACGTACTCTTCCGTTGCTATTGCAAGTAGTTAACAGGCAAAAAAAAATGGCAAAAACAAGCAAGCTGATGTAGAGGCGGTGCCTATTATATTGATGCCCGGATAGCAGTGAGGTTAGTCCAAAACGGATAAAAAAATAAATAGAAAAATCATGTAATCGGCTTTTTTTTCTCTTTTATTTAACCTTTCTTTTGACGCACTTTAACAGACAAAGGCAATTCACATTGCGAGTGCTCGCCCAGAGTTCGTTGAGGTGACTTTTTCTTATCTATGTATTAGGCATTTCCGCCTGCCCTCAGTGTGATTAGTAGTACTTGGCCTGGCACTTTGTCTACCTTAATAACCGGCTATATGGTTATGAATATCTACTGGTTGTTTACTATTAAATGAAAAGGCAGCATGCCAAAAAAGATAGAAAATAAAGCTAAGTTCGACTAACGAATCCGCTCTCTAGGCTTAACAGCCCCTCTACCCCGTCTAACACGTCCTCTTCCTGCCGCCATCACGCTCCAACTAATCAAAACACTCAGCCGGCCATCTTCCGGTGACTGGTCACGAGCTCCGATGAATCACAACTAACTTTGCTGGGCGGACACCCGGACTTGCTCGGCCGAGCGGCGGAGGGATACATCAGGATCCAACTTGCCTAAAAAGCTGGTTAATTGACGTTTATAACCTAAAAATTGTATGTAACATTGTTACTGATAAATTTACAAAGCGTTTTATTCCATAATACCAGCTAAATATTCCTTAAGTTTATTAATTGGGGATGTGCAGTGTCATCAATCTGCCGCGAATCACCACCTTCACTGAGTTTTGCGCCCGACACTACCACCCACGTCGATCGAGAAACGCCCCACAGAGCTCATCACATTCTAGCACGTCCCAATATGTGCCTCCAAGCGAGTGAACTCTGACCTGCCTGCCAGATAAATCGATCCTAGCACAGGCTAGCTCAGAGCTTATTTGAAATTTTAAAAGCCAGCACTTCTCTGTACGTGCTTCCAAGCAAGAGAACTTTGACCAGCTTGCCAAATAAATCCCATTCCAGGAGAAGCAAGCTAAGAGGCTACTTGAAATTTAAAAAATCCAAACAAGGCAAAATATAAGAAAAAGTAGCTGAGAAAAGTTGCTTGGAATTAAATTAGCTTTAAAACGAGTCCAAACAAGATATAAATCCGAAACACTTGACACGTAAAATTAAATACTTTTCTCTTGCTTTAACAGTTAAATTTCAAATTTTGAATTGACTTTTAATGTTAATTTCTCTACTAGCATCCCCAATTAATATGTTGGATCCCATCGTATACATCCTTATACCTGGTTGAATTGGCCTACTTAATTTGCTATAAACAACAGGAAAAAAATATTAATTAAGACAAAAAAAATTGAAATTACTGTATGATAAGTGCTACGTGCCAGTGCACATCACACTTGCTACCTGTTTTTGTTTACGTAACCTGTAAAATGTTAAAATATTCCATAGCTCTGATAAATGCTATTCTCTATATTTAGTCATTAAATAAACTGGTGTTGAGTAATTGCTATAATCAATAATAGTCTTAGTTATTATAAATACTTGCGAGTTCAGGCCTCACTCTTTAATTTAGCAGTGGTTTAGAAAAAAAATTTTAAACATGCAAATTAATAAATGTATCAAAAGTTCATTCTGGCAGTTTTAACACTTTGTATATACAGTGAACCCTCGATAACTCGTACTAAAAGGGGGGAGAAGCTGTCCGAGTTACGATTTGTCAGTGTTATCAAAGGGCGTCCGGGGAGGAGGGGTAATCAGTCATTAATCACAAGAAACGTGAGGAAGTCAATACACTATCATTTCTACAAGCAAAAGAAGCAGCAATATATACTGCTTTGTACGTATCAATTTACAGGAGGGGGTAGTGGGGAAATTATCACTGTAACGGGAGAACTATAAAAGAAAGAATGTCAAACAACCTGGGCCGGCAGATTCTTTTTTATTTATTTTTTATGCTACTTCTGGCTGATCTTTTTTATCTGTGCTAGAAGCTGACACCAAGGCACCATTCTACCTCATAAAAGTTCTCACCCCCTTCTCTCGTCTGGCTGATGACAGTCTATGTGCGAGCGAGCGTGTGTGTGTGTGTGTGTGTGTGTGTGTGTGTGTGTGAGAGAGATAAGCTAGGGTGGTAGAGCGCGAGCGGAAGTAGTCAAGGTCAACCAGTATAGTCTCATCAGCAATAAAAACACTGCACGTGACCAAACGCAACTCACGAGATGTTTACTTGAAAAATTGCTCAAATCAGCATGAAACAGTGTCTGCAGCCAGCTGCTAGTTTCCTACGAGAAATTGATTTTCTCCAGGGCTTCTTTGTTAGAATACGAGGCCAGGAGCAACGTAAATCTCAGTCTACCTTTCCTCCTTTTTTTTTGTTTAGTTGAAGTCACTGCCGTGGTTGAAGTGATAATGTGCGCTTGTAGGGCTCCCTCCATACTATCTTACCTTGGTTGCGTCGTCATAGATCAGTGACGTCTTTACACACACTTTACACTTAAAATAAATTTCGCAGCTACCATCAACATTAATGGGGACTCAATAAAAGCCCATTCATTTTAACCATTTAACTTTTTCAAAAGCGAGGCCCTCTAGAATGTGCGACCCGGGGCAAAAGCCTCTTTCTGCCCCCTCCCCTTTTTTTATAATTTATTAAGCCATGTTTTATTTTTTCGATATCGCGCCGGCCTCTAGCGTAGTGGGTTAGGCACCAGTTTACGGTGCGAGAGGCCCTGGGTTCGAATCCTTGCTCGAGCATGGATGTTGTGTTGTTCTTTCACCTCACTTCACCCTCATCGGCTTGTAAGACATCGTTAAAGGGCCGTAAAACCCTCTCACCACCTTGCCTACATTGTAATGCAAACCAGTGGCTTTTAATTTTTTTTATTAATGTCCAGAACAAATTGTTTTGCAATCTTGAATTTATCGCACATACCAGAACAAAATTAATTTCCCTTTAGGTGCCATTGTGACCTGTAGTTACCGTCCAGTTCACCAGCATCATACTGTAGTGTTTATTTATGATGCACGTGCGTGTCTTGCTCGTGCGGAGAAGAGGGAGGATAGATAAAGAAGGGAGGTCTGCCTGCTGAGTTGCATCTCTACTCGTGCGCCTCGCTAGCAACATTTAACCTAATGGAACTTGCCGCATATTTTACGGTGGGATTATTAAAGGCTACGTAGCGATGATCAACTGCTTTTAAAGCTTAATACTGTTTTTTAAATAAAACGTGATGGATTTAAATGAGGCAGACACAATTTTCTTATGATTTTTGACCATAAAATAATTTAATTAAAATTATTTATTAATTTTTTTTTTTAAATTCTGTCAGAGTTATCCGAAGTCCGGGACATCGAGGTCCGAGTTATCGAGGGTTCACTGTATTATCGTTTGTATCTGAATTTTTGTGTTGTAATGTACCGAACAGATTTTTAGATTTTTGCCCCTGAAATAGCACATATTTTGCTGTCAAAATAAGCCAAAATGAAGCAAAATAATTTTTTTGCTAGCGAATGGTACATTATTTTAAAAAACACTCTGGCAAAATTTTGTATAGTATGACTGTACACAGTCTCAAATTTTTTCAAAGATTTGGTTAAATAATATTCAAGTTATTTGCAGTTGTTTGAAATAAATGAAAGATCATGGCCTTAACGTCTTTATAGTATGAGTGGACAGACTTGCGCACTATTGTGCTGTTGCGAAATATGCAAATAAACATAGTTATGTTCGGATTAAAAAAACAAATCTGCCCGTAGCAAACACATGACGTGACACGACAACATCAGTTTTTCAGGAAGTGTGGTATGGCTGTGTCTTTTATTAATGCTTGAAAAGGGGGGGGGGGACTGGCTGTTTCATTGTTAAATGTAATTCAAAGTACAAATGCTAGTAATTGCAAAATATGACAATTCACAGGATACCAATAACTTCACATCATATGGCAATGGCATTAATAAACAGCCAATTCTAATAAATTTAAGTGTGTTATACAAATCCATGTTGATTGCTTAATGGACTATGTGTCCTACCGAAGCAATTTAGGCCATCTCTCAGTGGAATTTTCAACTACAGAGTCTGCAGTGCTGAGTGCTAGCTGTAAAGTATGCAGCTGAGGTACTAAGTCAAATTGTACAGTCGGTAGGTACCTAAATAAGATCGTAAATAAGTTTTATAGTAGCATAAGTGCATTTAATTTTTAAGTGGGAAAATACGTGAACTGCATTTGGTAATTCCCCGACAATCATACAAGACTATTGTTAATGTTGTGTTATATGCAGTAGTAGCTAACAGTTTTTTTCAAAGGTTAAATATGTAATGTTCATTTTATTCGGAATGACCTATATTGTTTTTATACGAGGTCTTTTAGCAAAGTTTCTGAAAAGTAATACTAACTTAACTATTTTCATTTGAAAACGAAAATAGTTCTGTTTAGTCAGTGCATATTAAGTTTATGTAGTTGAAATGGTAATGGAAACATGTGTCTCATCACACTTTGTGTATAGTATGAGAGTAATTATTTTTCGACATAAGCTGTAATATTTACAGAAAACAATTGGAATAATTACACAGTAGACTATTTGACAGTTATGATGTGTAAACTAAAGTGGTAAGTATAAGTACTTAGACAACTGTTGTTGATGCAGCTACAGTTTGAATGGATATGTCATTACAATACTAAACCTATTGTTATGTACAATTAACACAAAACATTGACTAATGTGTGTGTGTGTGTGCATGCGTGCGCGCGCAGATGGAGAAGCCTACATCTCCATTTGTTTTATTGCATCCGTAAGATCTTTTCAATACACAATAGTACAAAGATATTGGACAAGTCATGAGGATTACATAATAAATAGAAAACTTACACATTTACAACAATTACTCATGTTTATACAGTCACTGCTATCTCATATGGTATATGAATTCATGTTGAATCTTCGTCAGCTCCTTCTGTACACCAACTCTATAAATTCTTTGTTTTGGAAATCTGAAACAGAAAACAGGAAAGAGAAGCAGAAGAAAGAAAAGAAGAAATTTATGCAGTGTGTGACAATATGTGGTCTTTCTAATGTTTATGCTTCAAATATTCTTCCATGGAGTAGAAAGGTTGTTCTTCAAGAAAATCCTTTAGCTGTTTTGTAAAGAGTTTTGGATTTGAGGAGAACATTTCTTGAAGGTTTTTGGAAAGTTTATTAAAAAGGACGCTACTGCGGTAAAAGTCCCCTTTTGTACCAGTTTTAGATTTACAGAAGGCATGTGAATGTGCTTTTTTATTCTCGTGCTGTGCTTGTGGGATAGTTAATTTTTCTGGAAATTGTTATTGTTTTTGGACAAGAACGAGAGTAGTGAATGCATGTATACACATGCAAATGGCAAGATTTTGGACGCCTTGAAAAGAGGTCTACAAGAATCTGTTTTTTACTGTTCGTGATTCTGGTAGCTCTTTTTTGCATATGAAACACTTTTTTACTGTCTGTGGAGATCCCCCAGAAAATTATGTCATATCGATGGTGCAGATGCAAAACCTCGTATATCAAATTTTGGCAGTATTTACATTTTTACACATTGTTCCTCGGCAATAACAAGAGTGTCCAATAAATTATTTTTTTTTTCCAAAGCGCATTTTATTGTATTGATACAAACTAAAGGGCTGTAAAATTCCTTCCACGCCAGTAAGATTTCATCTCCAGTTTATCCGCCCAACTGAGCTCTTTCCAGTTGTGACATACGAGGTTTTGCATCTTCACCATCGATATGTCATAATAAAATGAAAGTATGCATTATAAACCATTTTTACTGTGTCTTTGTTTAAGATATCAACAATATTGCGTAAAGCGAAACATGCAGAACTGAGTTTTGGTAAAATATATTCAATATGAGAACTCCCGTTTAGTGAAGTACCTATTTGTAGGCGTAAAAATTTAGTTACAGTTGATTCATTAATTTTTTCTGCATTTCTGAGAATAGTAATGTCAGTCTGTTGTTTGCTGTCAACTAACAATCCTTGTCACGGCACCATAATATGTAACGGGGACGGGCGAGTACATAATAATGATTAATTAGGCATAATCACTCCACCTTCTTCCACAAATAAAGCAGAAATCTGGCCGGAAAGCTTTAATGAACCTTACTGTAGGTTACAACTCGATTGTACCAAAATCTATGTCTTGAACAATTACATATTGGTCAAGTCAGAAAAAAAAAAACAGACAAACATCGAGCTGAATTTAAATTTTGGTTTGTGCACTCCCGGGGAGAGAACCAGTCCAAATGACAAAATATTAAGTCAGAAAAAATAACGAACACAACTAAGTTTCCATCGTGGCCACAAAACTATAACGCTAGCCAAACAAACTATTATGAAGATACAGGATTATTAAAAAAAAACATCAGTCTTCCTCTACCAGCAAGATTGTCCCTATCTTGTTGCCCTCACACGTGTTTCAAATACGTCCAACTATCTCAACCGTAACTACTAACGAAACATGTCCATCTACATCTGCCGACACTACCAGAGTAATGTAATGGCGGACCTCGCCAAGCCTAACTGGCTCTCTCCCTTCAGTACCTTTTATTGTCAGTGCTGATGCCAGTTGGTATGCTATAGGAGCAGTATTATCGCAGTTACAAAACGGGCAAGGGAGACCAATCGCTTATGTGAGTAGACAATTAAATACAGCCGAAAGAAATTACAGTACAACTGAACGTGAGCTCTGTGCATTGATGTTTGTAGTTAATTACTTTAGAGCTTATTTGTATGGTAGAAGGTTCACTGTGGTTACAGACCACTCTGCGTTAAGATGGTTGTTAAATTTAAAATACCTGAGCTCGAGATTGACAAGATGGGCTCTTAAATTGTCAGAATTTGATTATGAAGTGATCCATAAACCAGGGAAAAAGCATTCGAATGCAGATTGCCTATCACAAATGGTGAATGCAGTCAATAAGGTTATTTCTACGCAGATTATAATAGAAACTCAAAATAATGATAAAGTATGTCAGGAGATAACAAAGGATAGAGATCAGAAAGAATTTTTCCTAGATACAAAGGGTGTTTTATGTAAGCGAAAGGATGACAAGATTATTATTGTTGTTCCTAAATCATTAGTTAGCGATGTGATTAACCATCACCATGCTACACTATTTTCGGCACACCAGGGAATTAAGCGAACACAGCGTCTATTACAGAATTTATATTGGTGGCCAACCTTATGTAAGGATGTAGAAGAATTTATAAGTAAATGTAGAGATTGCATTGCGCGCAAAAGTAATGTCTATAAGGGTACCGCTAGGTACATTGCCAGAAGTAACAGAGCCTTTCCAGCTTGTGTCACCTGATATTTTAGGACCCTTACCGAAAAATGGAGAATCAGGAAATAAATATGTTTTGACATTCATGGATTATTTTACACGCTATTGTGAAGCGATACCGATTCCTGATCAGACTGCTGAGACAGTCGCGAAACATTTCGTACAGCAAATAGTTTTGAAGCATAGATGTCCTGAAACTGAGACTTGTAAGTTGTTGAGAATTAGAAAATTACAAACCACACCTTTTCGACCACAGTGTAATGGTCATGTTGAGAGATTACATAGAACGTTAGCCGACATGATTTCCCTTTTTATAAATGAGTATGGTAGTGATTGGGAAGAATATTTACCGTACGTTGTACACACGTAAGGACAGTACCCCACAGTTCTACAGGTTTTAGTCCACATTATTAGTTGTATGGTAAAGAGATTAGACTGCCTCCTCTTGACGACTAAAGTAGTCAGCAAGACGTTGCAGTGGGGGGTATCACTAAGAGACCATGTCATATCATTGAATAAGAAATTAAGTGAAGCATATCGAGTTGCTAGAGAAAGAAATAAAATATTTGCAGAAAAACAGAGGAAAAACTATGATACAGAGTCTCGGTTCCCTTAAATTTAATGATTGCGTGTACTTGCATACTCCTAGTGTAAAGAAGGGTGTAATATCGAAGTTTCATAAATATTGGTCCGGACCATACAAGGTGTTGAGGAAATTAAGTGACGTTACTTACTAATTAATGTTAGATAAGAGAAAAGTTGTACACTGTGATAGGTTGAAGCTAGCGAAAGGTGTTGAAAATAGTTTTGAAGTAAAAAAGACACATGTCAAGAGTAATGATGATATTCAGAAGCCTAAGAGTAAGGTGTGTAATAGAGATAAAAGTTACAAAGAGTATAGTGAAACAGTGACTCAAGTGAGTCGAACGGGGAAAACATTAGAGAAAATGAAATTGATATCGGTCCTTTATCACGCCAAATGACAGTAGATGTTGATGAAACTATAGATGATAGAGAGATAGGTGAGGTTGAAGAGATACCTTTGGAAAGAGATAGTGATGAGAGTCTAGACTCAAGACAATGATGATAATATAGGTGATACGAGTATTTGGGAGCCCTCTAGGTATCACAGAAATAAGGTAAGCGAAACTTTAGGAGAGAATAGAAGTAAATACAGATTGCACTTAAGCGTAGGAAACTCGTCTCAAGGAGAAGAAGCGGTAGATATTGATGAAAATAATTAGTTGAATTTTGTTGTAGGGATATTATTGTGAAAATGTTGCACATGAGAGATAGTTGAACAGATGAACTGTAGATAATGATGAAAATAAATAGTTGACATTTGTTGTAGGGTTATTATTGCGAAAATGTTGTAAATGAAGGATAGCTGATTAAGTAGGAATGCTGTTTGCAATGCAGATCACACTGTAGGAGCCGGCGTGATATTACTACAGGAAAAGAATGTACTGTTAACTGGCGACAAGTGGACAATTGTGCTAGAACCTCCTGTCTATGAATTGCACAAAGTTATTGAAGACTTCATGGGGCGACTTAGTTCGATTACTGGGAGAGATGTTCCCATAGGATACATAAGAAATTTGATGGATCATTATATTCCGATAAGACATTCGTTTGATGAGATTTATGTGATTGAAGAGTTAGCAGTAGAATTAAATGAGGAGATAAATCAGTTGTTGATATTACTGAGATCTTCCACACGAGAGAAGAGAGGATTAATAAATGTAGGTGGAGATATTTTAACATTTTGTTTGGGATTATGACTAATGAAGATTATAAGCATATCCATAAGATTACTAAGGGACTAGCAGAAAGACAGGAAATCCTTATACATTTTGTAAAGCATCAGCTCACTCTTATGAAAAGATTAGATACAAAGATAAGAAGGTGTACAACAGCTATAATGTTACTAATTGAACAAATAAACGAAAAGTTACAAATGTTCGCTAGAAGTTTCGAAAGTAGATTACTACACTTTGGCAAGATTTTGCATCTTAATAAAATAGTTAGAGAAGTTGAATTTGTGTTACAATTGTATAAACAAGTGGTTACTAAAATAGACGTCATTGGATATTATAGCTACAGGTAGATTGCCATGAACTTTGCTTTCGCCTGTTAAGTTGTGGAAGATTCTTAAGGGCGCCGTCTACTAGAATCGTGAAGATGCGCGTAGACCTTTAACAATCCTGATTTCATTCGAAAACCATTCAACATGTTGTCACGCGGTTAGGCTACGAAAAGCATTTAAGGATCTTAGTACAGGTCTATAATTTTGCCAGTAACTGTTATCGTTCCTAACAAGTATTTTTTTGAATGTTAAAGTGACCGAATCGGGACTTTTGACGCTGATTTTTATGTAAGAGTAATCATTTTCATGATATTCTGAATATTATAGACCTGTAGAGCGACTCTTTCCCTTTCGTCACGTAAGATAAAATGATAGTGTTGTCGCTGAAAGTCCCATAGTAAAAACGGTTCAGCGGGAACCTTGCACGCTAGTTCAGAGCTTGGCTCGTTGAGGCGACGTGACATGTGATGCGCGCTTCAAGGTCGTCCTAACAGCTCCGTCGCTTTTGAGCCACTCTCATTGCAGGTAGACGGCACCCTTAAAGAAATAGCTCTTAAATTACCAGCCGATAAAGCACTGAGCTCAGAGCTCAGAGATTGACATACTTATAATTATTATGAAGTTTGTAACGTACATGAACTTGCCACAGAGACAAGTATTCAATTAATAATTGAGTTTCCATTGAAATCAATGAATAGATATTTTAAAATATTCAGAGCTTATCCATTCCCAGTCTATGAGGAAAATTTGAATTGATACATGCAGGTTATTCCTAGTCATCCATATATCACACTCTTGGAGAATAGACAGTTTTAAGCACTGATGTCTGAAGCAGACTTGAATGAGTGCAAGGGAGGAAAGATGTAGTTTGTTCCGAGAATGTCCCAACTTTTTCTGTGAAAGAACCTCATTGTCTAGTTGATTTGATATTGGCTCTGCCAACTTATGATCCTTTGTCGTCTAAAAGAGAAATTTAAGGAAAAGTCTTTACACCGGTGTTTATCAGATCAGTAGACGGCGCTAGTTGGATCAATTCCGTGCCAAATAGAATTAAAATAACAAAGATTTGCCCAGATAAGGAAGGTGGTTCTAAAGTGGCTGAGAAGTGGATCTCGGCGCAGGGGGTCATGTCCCAGGTAAGCAGTTGTGTTCTCCTAAGTGATAAGTTACAGTTGTTACCACACAGTAATAAGATATCAGTTGTTAAATACGATTTTAAGAAAGTTCAATTTCCTCAAGTACAGTCACTGCTAACTGATGAAGAAAGGCATTTGATAAAGTCAACAGTCACTAAGTTTAAAATTGACTTGTCGTGTATTCATGATAACGACACAAATATAGAGATACAGCAGTTGATGTCCAAGTTACAAGTTGTCAAAAGTCAGCACATCTCTGATATACAACTTTCAAAAACCATTACAGTTCTCCATAACTATTGTTAGAGGAGTAATTGCCCTATTAATGCTCATGTATCGTCGAGTTGGTTGCCAGCTATCCAGATGTCTACCAGGAGTTTCGTTAATGAGGAAACAGCGAGACAGAGTCCAGCAGTCCAGGGTTGAAGAAGGAGTCGAGCTGAGGACGCCGCCTACAGCGCAGTCCAGGAGGGGGATCCTCAAGGAGAGTGTCGAGTCATCTCGGAGTCAGTTTCGGAGGAGGAGTTTCTTCATCATGGTCCAGCCTCAACGAGGGGGCCGTAACCTCTTCATCCCAGGCCAGCCTCAAGGAGGGGGCCCAAGTCAGCTGCAAGGAAGGGACTTCGTCACGGACCATGGAGAGGTCTACGTCGTCTCGACCCATGGAGGGGTCCATATCGTCTCGACCTAAGGAGGGATCTACGTCATTCCAAATTGTCCCGAAGGAGGAGGCCTCATCTTCAGGTACCAATAGTAAAGGAGTACCAATATCTAATGGTAAAGGGAGAGACATTGAAATGACATCACGACCCAACAGTTCACGGCAATCGGAGATTAAGGTTCCTATGACGAGGTTTTCGAATACAGTGTTTCGTTGTTAAAAGAAAAGAGAAACATCCCATAGTGTTATTTCAAGTTTCACAATAATTCTATCCCACCAAGTTAAATTATGCTTTACAATTTTGAAAGAAGTGACATTTTTAAAGAAGCTTGTTGGTAAATATTATTCAAAGTGTAATTTCAAAGATTTTTATAATGCAATTAATCTTATATTAGTATGAATGATGTTGTATTTACCAATGATCACAGATGTGTTCAATATTTTAAAGACTTAATTATATATATCAATGATGATAATCAACATATTAAACATTTAATTTGAGTATATATATGACGAATATCAATGGAGAGACTTGACTTAAAAATTTATTATGAATTGAAGAAGTGAAACATGTGTTGTATAATGTCAAGGGTTCTTTGTGTTTTGTTTCAGCTCTCACTCAAGATAATATCTTTCGTGAATTATTTTGTAAGTGAGGTTGAGGTCGTTCTAGACCTCTTTTGTTTTATTTTGATTTTATTTGATTTTAGTATAAATTAATCTGAGATAACTGAGTAGTTTATCCCACTCATATTAAGTTTAGGAATTTTATGAGTAGAATTTAAAGCAATCTCATTACTCGAGAAGAATGGACTACTACAGTGAAGAAGGAGAAGACTGTTCTACAGGAACTCTGATGAAATTTAAAATGATTTGACGACACTATCTATTGGTGTGTGCTTACTTCTTGATTGCATACTTAGGTTGAATTATCGAGGCATGGCTTCTTCCACATTTCTTTGCTTCATAGAAGTGTAGCTTCTTCCACACTTCTTGGATTTCTTTTGTTTTCTTAAAAAATCTGTTTATATAGATCAGATCTTTTTCAAAGAAGAGAGTGTTGTAATGTCCAGGCCTTGCTTGTCATTGAACCCAGGGTATTCAGACTTAATGTCTTGTGTGTTAGTATGTGAATATTATTTAATTAGAGGCGACAAGCCTTGCCTGCCAAGAGTCCACGACGCATGACTGTGCCCAGTGTGTGACGCAACCACAGACCTCAACTTCCTGGAAATTACATCCGTTTGTGGCCTGACATTTACCAAGAGTTGACAATATTTCTCCTGCAGTGCAGCCACAGTGGAGGAGAGTTTTCCTGGAGCGTAGACTTTGTTCATTCGATGAGTGTGTTATCACAACATAGCCACATAGTGCGTGGGCTTGGTCCATAGCCAATTGTGAGGTGTCTTCAGTAACTTCCAACAAGTTAGCCACTCCTCTTGGGAAGTACCACTTCTGGAGGGAAGTTCCCCTTTCACTCTCTTCCTTGAGTTATATTTGCTTGCACGCCATTCTGAGTATATCTTTGTTCTTCTGCTCTAAACATCTACAAGGAGGAATTGCTGCTGGGACGCCCTGAAGCCTGCGCCAGATGCCACGTCCTCAGTATAGCCACCGGAGTAGAACATGAGATTGTTTTTAGATATATTATTTAGCTTTGCCATATGGGCCACATCAGCTTCGTATTCAAGTAAGTGATTGTAATTGTAAATATAAAGTGAATGTTAAATAATACTTATACATATCAGGTTTTGCCGCTTGAACCTATTGATTTAACCAGATATCAATCAGTGATTTAAATATTGTATGCCTGTTGCCCCGCCTGGCATAGCAAACCTTTCAAAATAAACAGTGATGTGCATATGTATAACACTAGGCAAAGAAATAGTTACAGAGTAAATTACAATAGAACTAAATTGTATGAAAAGAGTGTCTTATATGGATGTTAAACTATTTAATAAGTTGCCAAATTCGTTGCATAATATAAGTACAGTAGAACCCAGATTTAACTAAATGCCATGGGACCCAAAAATGTTTACTCTAAATCAATGTTTCGTTAAATCCGACTTAACCCCCCCCCCCCTCCCCAAACGCCCTTCTCAACCACCACCTAAAAAAAAGTTAAATCCTCGGGCATGTTTCGTCGGAATTTAACATAATTTAAAAACGTATATTGGCCCAAAACAATAACAAAACGCATTTACCGCAATAGGTAAGCCACAGCCGTGAAAAGAATAAAATCAGCGAAAAAAACTTCCAGGTGAATGCTCGGCGAGCGTGCACGTGATGAGTTAGGGCGTCCTTGCGCGCGCCATCATCACATGGTGACTTACACCGCCGAACCGTCAATACCGTATTTGTCGGCATATAGGACGACCCCGCATGTAAGACGAGTCATAGTTTTGAAGGTACAAAATCTTGAAAAAAAAGTAAATTACTAATTTTGAAATTCCCAACAGAAAAATATTTTTTTCCTTTGCCAGAAACATTAAAAATTTAGTTTAAATATTTTCAATGCATTTATTACCGGCATATAAACATCATAGTAGACACATAAACAAATAACATTGGCTAATACTGCTCTCCGCGTGCCCATGAGCCAAGGACATGCACGGCGGCGGCCGGCGATATCTCCATTTGCCGGCAGGTGTGCGCGACTTGGCAACGCCGGCCTAAGGCACGCCGCGCATTACATGGCAACGCCGGGCAACAACAGCTGCTTGCAAGGCCATTACATTCCTGTGCGCTGTTGTCTGCCAGCCTAGCACTAGACGGTAGACACATGAATGTGTGGTTCGGTACCTAGATCCTCGTTTTTTCCGCCGAGAGTCTTGTGCTTGCGAGACAAAGGATGAAAGCATGCGGACCTAGATCCTAGTTTTCTCCGCCCGAGAGTTGTAGGCTGGCGAGACAAAGTATCTCGTCACGCGCTCGCATCGATCGCAGCTTCGCTGCGAGGAAGTGTCCTTTATTATGAATGACGCTCATCAAGATTTCGTATCGTTAATTTTATTAATATAAACGGGGCACTTGTTTTCATTTGTGACGAAAAACGCAATTCCTTGAAACACCATACAACTCCACAGCTTACAGCTTAGCTTTCAAACGATTTTTGGCTACCAAACATTTTTGCACCCTCATATAAGACGAGTAACAATTTTTGAGAGCCAAAAATATGTAAAAATTGTCGTCTCATATGCCGGCAAATACGGTATTTCCGTCTCTCTCCGGTCCGCTCTACCAACAAAATTAAGGAAAATCCCATGAAAAATAGTAACAACAAATTTTTTAATGAAAACTGAATTAACCGTTTGCGGGACAATGGTAAAATAATAATTAAATATATAGTACGCGGCGGCGGTCATTGTAGCTTGTATGCAGCCGCGCTCGTGAAATAAACTCTTGTTGGTCTGATCGCTAAAAATGCTTTGCACCCGAGCATTTTTAAAGCATCATAGAAACAAATTATTTACGTTTACAATAATAAATTTGTTGTAAAAAGTCTGCATAAATAATATTACGAATTTTTTTTTATTAACTTGCTTGTTTCATCACGGGACTCGAGTGTGAATAATCACGCTGCACACCACTGCACTCTATCGGTAATAGAATAAGTCCACAGAGCACGTGGCACTGCAGTGCATTCTATCGGTGCCGCGAAGCACTATCTGTGAATTAGTTCTTGTGCTGTCCACTTCTGCGCTGTGGAGACTGGGGTACCTAGATGCTCGTTTACTCGCCAGCCGCCAGGATGGGGATCTAGGCGCGCGCTTGTTATGCAACACAGCGTCGCTCGCTCGGCTGCGCCCGCACGTGCGGCCAAAGTTTTCAACAAATTTTAATGAATTTTTTTTTCTTTCCCGGCGGATGGTTTAAGCTTTTCTACGGAGACATAAGTATATACAATGGTCAGTGCTAGTATTTTTAAAGGACTTAACTTACGATTAATATTCGATTTTATCAAAGTTAGTTATTTAATACATTTTTTTGTCACTTTTTGAAGGTTCCTAAAAATCTTTTCTTTAAATCGTTGTTTTCGTTATTCCCGAGTTCGTTAAATTGTGGCTCTACTGTACTTATCAATTTAATAAACATATCAAATCAATTTTAGTTAAAAATGCCTTTTATAGTGTGAAGGAGTTTATAGATTATATAGATAATAATAATATGTGATTTAAATTCATCACAGAAATTTAACTTGTATATCTATATTGTTTAAATGTAGGACATTTGTCATGTGGATTTAGTATGTATTATTTTTATTTTTTGTGTGATTGAAATGTTAGTTTTAAATAAAAAATTAAATATCCATGTGTAAAGATTACTGATGTAAAGTGCAAATGTTATAATATGCAATTATTGTGATTTAAAATTGTACTATGACTACTTCAATATCATTTGTCTATTTGACAATAAATGGGATGAAAAGAAGGCTAAATAAATGAAATGAAAAAAACCAAATTATGTGACAGTAGTGATCTCTATGCAAGAGCAGATTAACTCAATGAAAACAATCGTATCGGCAAAACGGTAAATGAAAAATATTAATAAACATTGAAACTGTCACTGAAAGTAATTAATACTGTACAAAACACCTTTCAAATGAAAAATAAAGCATTTGGCACTTACCTTGTATCGGTAAATAGTGAAAATGATCGTGCTCACAATGTAAACAACGTCTCGTGCAAAGAGATTTAATGTCTTTCAGAAAATTGAATTAATTAACGTAAACAGTATTAAATGTAATAAAATGATTATTAATAGTTCAGTAGAACTTGTATTGTTTGTTAAAGAACAAAAGGCAAACTGCCTTATTTAGTAATTAGTGTTTAGACAACAAACCAAATGACCATATGACTTGGTCACGGCGAGCTAAACTCGTTAACGTATTTTGTAAGCAATTACTAGAGCACATAATTAGGTTGTAAACAACACCTAAATATTAGTAATGGTATAGAAACACCCAAGCAGAAGTTACTTGTAAATAAATGTGCCCACAAAACAAAATGGGGAACAAACGAAGTTAGTAATTACGTAGTAAAATGTACATTTCGTACTTTAGCGATTAGCATTTAGTACGGTCCAGACAAAACGCCACGTATCAAAAGGTCATTAAATCCATAAAACAAATACTTAAAATCATATTAAAATCAATTAACACCGCTTTTATAAAAAAAAAACTTGAAAAATAGAGCCATTAAAATTGCGTTCAAAAACAAATAAAATTATGTACGTTTCGTTATCACATGTTAATAAACAACGGAAATAAAAGTTTTGATGTGCAGCATAATAACATAATGCCCAAAAAAGAATTAACAAAAATTCACTCTGTTAAAAATATGAATATAAAGCAATCACAGCTCTGATACATGAATAGTAATACAGTATTACGAACATGAATGAGCGAAGCTCTGCTACCAAAATGTCCCGTGTCTCCCTCTTGTTGTATTTAGATTTAGTATAGTCTGCTACCATTCATATTACATATAATCATTAAATGTGTGCTGGCAGGGAGACTGGACACAGCCTTTGACTGCTGCTCATGTAGAGCTAACATTACAGTTTAAATTAATTAAATAAATATTAATATAAATATAAATTCCCAGAGGATGAGATGTTAAATAAAACATTAATATGAGGCAGAGTGAAAGTTATGATTTATTATATAAAATATTGGGCTGTTTAAATATACAAGAAACATTGAATTACAAAATGTGCTTTACAACGTTTATGATTTTATATAATATACAGGGTTATGCAAACCTTCTTAAATATTAAAGTTTCCTGTGGGTACCCTCATACATACTAACTTTTACTTACTTGGAGACATTATTAAATAAAGAAATTAATTATTATGTTTGTTATATAAAATCAAAAGCATAAAAGACCGGGATGATGGTACGTAACACATTTAAAGTTTATACAGCTGCGTAGCACTTAACTGAAACATATGATGTAGCGGCGAGTAAACATCCAAGAAAGGACATGCTGAATGCATATGGCTTTGCTGGAAGTTGCAGTATTACAGAAGTCGTCAAAATATTGTTGAAACCTTGAAAGTTGAAGTATTATTCTTTTGTTGAAAGTGGAATTCGTATACTTTCTTCAACCCTCCACTGTAACTATAAAAAGGAAAGTGGAGAATTAATGTTTCGTTTTTTAATGAAACAAAACAGGGCCTAACAAGAGTGGACACGGTGGGAAAACTCACCTATGGAGAGTAGACTCGATGGCTAGCATCTTGAAGTACACGAAAAGATATTAAAATTTTATCACAAATGCCTCAAAATCACTCACAAACAAGCAAAGTTAACTGTTCTACATGACGTGGAAGAAAAATATAGAACATCTTGGGCACTAAGTCCCGAACATTAGTATCTCCCTGAAACAAGGAGTAACACCAAGGTACGTCATGTCAGTTGAGTGGAGGCATACACAATGGCGCTCAAAAGACGCTGTGCGGTGAGCTTGGTGACGCTGAAAAGCTTAGCAAGACGCTGATAGTAGTCTCATGGACTCTATGGAATGCTCAATAGTGCTGACAGAGCAATACAGTCTGTGCACAGTGCGTGCTGCAAGCGATGGAACGAAGAAGGTAGGCGGTATAAAGTTTATCTGTGTTCCTGCAGGCAGGTTGAAAATGCAGGCATGCATGAATCGTGCCAACGCAAGGATGCGCAAGGAGGACGCTGTCTCTCTCTAACATTGTGAGAACAGCGCGTGGGATCACGTACGGTGTATCCTGTGGATAGTATTATAGACAGATAGTTGCGTGGCGAGCTGGCCCGTGAAGCGAGCCTGTGGTCGCTTTGGCAGGATTGGGAGACGTGATAATAACCTGTAGTACAAGAAGCAGAGAAACACTGTATAAAAATTAATAATCATAGTACCCTTGAATTAATAATAAAGTTTAAATTCAGATAATAAATCACTCTCACATTAGAAATAACAACACACATGCCGGAAAAATATAAATTCAAATAATATAAAACTAATAAATGGCACAAAACTGTTTTAGTTTTGTTATTATATTTTCTCTAATTTAGGATTTTTAAAATATTTACCATACAAGTATTAGAAATGAAGGATCATTTCCTTAAACATGTTGAAAGGAATTATTTATTGTTTTTCTTTCCTTTATGATTTCAACTTTTCATGTTTGTTTTCTGTACTGTGTTGCTATTGTTTCTTTCTATTAGCGTAAATGGTTTGTTTGGAAAATCCTGTTTCTTCTAATGCTCCCTTAGTGAGTTAATGGTATATGAAAAATACTGGAATAAGATCAGTACAATGTTACGTTCCCTTTCGCGTAGCGTACCTATATTACGACTTTCTATTGTTTTGCCTTCCATACAAATAAATATTAACAAAAAAATCTACACACAAAATTTTGTTTCGAAATCAAGTCACCATACGTTTGGCTGCAATACACTGGAGTTTCATTACTGAACTAGTTTAGACACGGGATGAAGAAAACTGCTGACTAGAGGAAGCCTGTATCTTATTTATTAACTTTCCAGACATTATCTCATAGTCAGCAAAGATTACAGAATGCTTTTTTTTTTCTTCAGCGCCCAACACTTACTGTCGAATTTGTAGGGCGAACGTGTGGCAAGCGCATGACATAACACATTTCACAGCTTTATACACGAGAACGGATAAAGCTATTGGGGTTGCTTTTAAAAATAGATTTACCTCATTACGAACAACTACCTCGCTTTCATCCCCCATATAACTTGAATAGCAAAAAAGTTTCTCGCTGACCAACTTTTGATGTTTTAGCTTGTTAGAAAGTGCACATAAAGTTAGAAGAAAATTTCTGTACGACCATTGAAAAAAATTGTAGTCTTCAGATTTCTTAGCTGGTGTCCAGATATATGAAATTACACACAATTAAAATCTGGATGCGATTTTGCTTTTGATTCATTAGTTTTGGTGTGATAAATTTAAGGATGCATTAAAAGTTAAAAATATTTGTTTTTTAATTTTTGCAACCCGTTCAGATGGTGTAAATGATGAACTAACTGTATCACCTGATGCACATTTCGATGCTGTAAAACATGAAAAAATTTTAATATCAAAGTTACCAGGTGAAAATTTTAGGATTTTTGGCAACAACGCTCGCAGAAACATGGACAGTGCTTGTGACAGTTACCGTGAATTGGAAAGAGAGAACATGTGTCCATATAACCCTGTACTTCAATCTAAGCGTGAGACTCTCTATAATAGGTAAACGTTCAGAATAAATCGGATAGGCCTTTTCTCCGCTTTTCTCCTTATTTTAATTACCTCATATGAGTTACTATATATTATTTTGCCACTACAGGTTTAGTATAATTTCACAATGATTTTAAAGAACTTTTTCCAATTTTTCTGTTAAAATATTGAAAAAATCCTGTTTGTTTCTTTTCATAAATTTTTCTGGAAATTTTAGATTCCTAGTAATGTCCTAGTTGGTTAATGAAAAATTTAGTTGTAAGCAACGACAAATTATTGCCAACATGTAATTTTGTGAATGAGTCATAATTTATTGTTTTTCAGAATGTGTTGCATTTTTCTTGTGACAACCAATCTCTTTTGGTCGCCATCATGAACGTGACTACGCAGTTGCGCGTCAAAGTTTGTTCGTAGCGCGGAGATCTTCGTGGGGTAAGGGCGACGGGTCACTCGCTCGCGCAGTCAGTCAGCAGTATGTGGCGTAACCATCTGCCGGCTTTCAATTGCGACATGCGTCATGAGTCTTTAGGCCATTTTTGGATACCTTTGTGGTCGCTCGATCGTGCGTGAAGTGTCTAAGCCGAAGTTGGCAGCAACCTGTATGCTACAGCTGTCGGCTTAGTGACTGTGTCACGCGTCTGTTTGTCAAACTAAAATAAGATGTTGTGTTTCCTTTGTTGCTCATCCGTACTTACATAGTGGCTAATTTGAGAACTAATTGCTTCCTGTTTTTCAGGTCGATAATGTCTGAGACAGTTTTGGCGGTAAGTTGTATCCACATGGATGGGCAACACTTTACACAGCCAGAGTCCCCAGGGTCACGTAGGTTTAACGTAAAACGTTCATGAAGTGTAGCGAAAAGGGCGTAATGAACTTTGGGCACCAGCTAACCCGCCACGCGTGCTAGCACGAGTATTTCAGTCAGGGTCGTGATCGAACACCCAGGCTACTTGACCCTGGAACTGCCTGCTCGAAATTCAGATTGCATAGTCCAGGAGTAGAATTAATAAACACTGAAAAAGTCTTACCTAGTTGATTGCAGTTGCGTGATTTGTTGGAAAATATTTGAAAGCTGTGCTGGGCACATCAGACTTCACTTCCCGTAGGCTCAAAGACGGCGACTGACTACGTCTTGGTGGGCGTTCATTGCTATGTTCCGAGGCCACGCTAAAACGAAAATTTCCCTAGCAATTAAATGAAAGTTGTGATGATTTTCGTTACGTACCCTTAAAACGGATGTCGCAGCAGACACAATGATTGTTACTGTATAAAAAATATAAAATCTATGAGAGAAAAAGAAATAAAGAACAAAATGTAAGTCATTTGGATATGGTTTACAAACTACGGATAAATATTATACATTGCCGAGAGGGCGAAAGGAAAGTTCTCCCTTGGTAGGGTGGCCAACCTGCTGCTTGGGAAATGTCAACACAGAATGTCAATAAACAAGTTGGACCTTACATTAGGTGCCGTGGCGAACAGTGAGGGCAGCAAAAAGGGTTGAAAAGGGTAGGAGTTGTTATGATGTCAAATTCCTATTATGTGTCCAAGCCTTGAGCAGAGTGAGGAGGTATAGCTGACTTTGTGGAGATAACTGTTTTTCTCACTGTATTGTTTTCTTTGTGTCGCTGTTATTTACTATCGTCAGTTTTGTTACTGAGTTTGAGATTTGCAAAATGTGTTATATCATTTTATTGGATTGCTTCGTGTTCGAATTGGGACAGTGAATGTGATTAAATAGATTTCTAACTATGAAGTTGTGTGTCACAAGAATTGCGTAGAAACAGTTATCAGCTAAGGCAAGTAATTTCTGCAGTAATCCACTCTCTGAAGACATCAAAAGTGCTCCAGCAGATGTTTCCACAGTTTTACCAATCAGCATGGATAAAAACAAAAGAGCCACGAGGACGTCATACCATCATGAGGATTTCAAACTTTTATGGAGGACAGGAAGACGTCATCGTCACTTTTACATGCACCAAAAGCGATGTGTATACTTTGCATGTAGGATTTTAAATCTGCAGGAGGCAGGTTAAAGGACATGATGATTAACTTTAAAAAAATTTATTATTTGTTGATTGTGTATGTAATTTAAGAGTATGGTATTCTAATCTGTTATTTTAACTAAGATATTTAATGATATGAAGATATTGAATGTTTCTTAATAATTTCATCTGCTTTTGAAAGTCATTACGAAACAGAAAGGGCATCTGAAGCATTTTGAGCTTCAGAGATAATTTTCTTTTGTGAAATTAATTTTCAGAGAGTTAATTTGAAGGTTTTTCTTTTTTAAAAATGCATAATGAAAGAGAAACATACAAAGTAAATTATGTTGTTAAATTTTGTTGATTGCTATCACAGATTATTATATTGTTGTTTGGTGTTTAAAAAAATGGCTGGCTGACTGCTTCTTAATCCTTTAATATTTTGTGTATCAAAGTACTTGGACAGAAAACTATGGAATACAGTGACATGTTCACTGCTCTGGTAAGAACAATATAGTTATTTTTTAAACTTTTGTAACTCCTCTGGCTTATCAAGTGATTATATAGAGGAAACAGTTTTAATTTTTTTGTGTGCTTGCTACAATTTTTAGAAAAGTTGTACAGGTTAAAATAAAAGCAGTCATCTGTAGATTAAGAGTACTCACTATGACTACTAGCACGGACGAAACAAAATTGTTTATGTAGGGTTGTTAAAAAAAATTATCTTAAATATTTTTATTGGCCCATTATAAGTAATGAAATCTTGTTAATGGTATATTAATCTGGCATCGTACAGTCTGCTGGGTGAGGCACTCAGTGCAGCGAGAGCATAGAATTTTATTGTATTTGACATTATTTGTTTAACTATTAAAGATAGACAGGGCGTCCTCTGATACCACAGACATTTTTTGTCAACACTAACAAAGGAATCAGGCTACTGCAACAAAAATAGTCTTCCATAGCCTGTTTTTTTTTACAACCACTTTCATATTTTTTCATAAATAAAATCAGTGATACAAACACTATGTGCGTTAAATTTCCTGGTTATTGCCGAGTGCACCAATTTTTGTTATGCCATAGAAGCAGATGCAGCTTCAATGAATGTTTTATCTTTAAAATCTGACAAGTCATGCCAAAATAATTTTTTTTTAAAGGCCTCTTGGTAGTATTCAGGACGGATGACCTTAAGCTGTGTGTAAGATATATTGTCGTGAGAAATTTGGTACGTGGCTCGAGCTCAAACTTGTGAGCCTAGCAAATGGTGACATTGACAGCAAAACCCTGTGATCTATTCTGTTACAAGATGATTTACTATATGCCACTATTTGAATTATATATTATTGCACTGTTTACTTATATCCTTGGAAGAGACAAAGTTGAAGGGATAGTGCTGGATGTAGAATCATTGGCCAATTGTGTTTCATAAGAAATTACTTATTGCCTACATGCACTGCTTTAGCTACGAGTGAAAGAACAGTAAGCAGGTCCTATCATTGGCTTGCTCTTTTCAACCACTCCTCTGGCAGCTCAGCCAATGAGTGCACCGGCCATGACTAGGTTCTGTTCTTGTCTGCTGCTGGCTGTCCCTGCAGTTGATAGTATTAACAGCTAGGCAATAGAAGTTGCAGCCTAGGATATTTTGTGACTCTAGGGTTGTGATTACCTTTCACATTTATGTATGTAAATTGTTCAGGAGAATTGGGAAACAACACAGCGGTTAACATTTATTAATTCTGCTAATTACAGTGCTCCAGTGTTAAATTTTTTAAATCACTGCTTGGAATTTTTTTAGGTGGGTGTCCACAGTGCCAAGTTTGATAATGAAAAGGACTCGAACAACATTAGAGCTGCAGTTCAGCGATATGGCATCACTCACCCGGTACTAAATGACAGAGATGCTATCCTGTGGAATGATTTGGGCATACCATGTTGGCCAACTCTGCTTGTTCTTGGTTTGTACTTTTACTGCTAGAAAATTACAGTTAATCTTAAAATTTGGTTGTTTTGCAGAATTGGGAAAGAAATATTGTTGTATGTAAGCACACTGATGAAGTACGTACAGTAGGCTATGCACTTGCGTTGTTAGTGCCATGTATTATGATATTTTGAATAAAATAGAATGGAAAATCATGTGAGGAGTATGTACAGTTCATTTAATAACTTTATGGAAACTTTCTTAGCCTAGCGGTTTTGTTTGACCCACTGTCTGAGATTTATGATTTAGTTA
Organism: Medauroidea extradentata; assembly: GCA_003012365.1. Taxonomy (NCBI): domain Eukaryota; kingdom Metazoa; phylum Arthropoda; class Insecta; order Phasmatodea; family Phasmatidae; genus Medauroidea; species Medauroidea extradentata. Next base: position 30,314 of record PNEQ01002259.1, on the reverse strand, counting down.
ATTTTTAATTTTTTGAAGACTTTTTTTATTGATTAAAATATTGACTTTATTTTTTTTAAGGTAAGGGCCAGATTGCACATTCACATTGAGAAAATCAAATGCCACTCCAAGTAAAATATAAGGAATTTTCTGTACAGACACAGCGAGTAAAACCTAAGGTTACGCTTAAATTTTTGTAAGGAATCTTGAGACCTTCCTTGATATGTTTATTCTGTTTCTAATCATATGCATATTAATAATGGCTACCTTGTTAGAAACACGATACAAGTTAGAACCATGAGGGACAATATTTGGAATTTGTTGCCGGTATTTTTGTGGAGAAAAATAATGATGTACAGAAATGACAGCTCAGATATCTGCGAGGATCTTCAAAATCTTGTTACAGTTTTGTAAAATAAGAAAAAAGTTTTTTTGACATTATGACTATTGGTGAATAACTTTAATATGTTGGCCGTTTGGGACTGACGCGACTAGGATGAGCACGCTCTGGTGGGCAACGCTTGTGTAGGGACTACATTTTAGCTGAAGTTCGGTTGATGGTTGCCAAGACTCATGCTAGTTGAGAGTACGGGGCGATGATGGACATAGGCCTTGAGGAAATTGAATTTGGTAATTAAGAAGTAAAACATCGAGTATTTTGACTACGTTTGCCAAGAAATAAAAGGTTGAGTACTTTGACAATGTTTGACAATACTTCCAGATAAAAACTAGTTTGGCAGTGTTTTACTCCGGGCATTGCTACAAATATTGGTGCTTACACAGATAGGTATTGAGATCAGAGAAGTGAAATGAACCATGTGCACATTACCCAGGAACCCAAAGTTGTCGTCTAGACAGTGAGAGAATTATTCACTGTGTCGACTTACTATTCAGAGAACTGGACTGGTGAGCGTTCACCACCATAAATTGTGTACTACATCATGAAGCAGTAGAATGCTTACAGGTGCGTTTGTGCTAAGTAAATATTTAGTCAGACTAAATAGATAATTGTTACATTTAAAGTATATGTTATCCATGTACACATACAGATAATAATTTGCAAGACTGTATATTTGATTGTGACATTGTTTTGGTATGTGTGCCAAGGGAGTTTCGTACAGCAGGTGAATTTAACTGTATTAAAAACAAAACAGACTGTATTTTTTTTCTTAACAGGTCCCTTTTATTATTATAAAATGTCATGTTATTGCCAGCCATGTTAAGTTTTAAAAAATACGTTCATAACAGTCTTTGTGGGGTTGCAGCCTCACTGTTATGAAATTTTAGTGGAAAAATACACTTTTGTATTTGTACAAAATAGTTATGTATGAAGTGAGTTGTATATTTGAGTAAATTCTAGCACTGGAGCCTGAGCCAACCCAACCCCTCCCAAACTTACACCAACCCAAACCCTCCCAACCTTACACCAACCCTAGCTCCCAACTCTGTGTTAACCTTACCCTGAAACCCCCACCCTACTCTACCCCCACTGGATGCTCTACCCCAACCCTCTTTCT